>VZRS01012850.1:101107-363398 GCA_013398055.1 Ifrita kowaldi
CTTCCCTTCCCTTCCCTTCCCTTGGGAAGGTCATCTTCCTATCACAACATACAAGATGAGCTAATATTGTGGTTATTGCTGAGCTGTGATGCATTAGCTAAGAGGCATAGTTCACAGGCTTTAAATTCGTAGATGGGCCAGACATTGAAGGCTTATTTCCACATTCTTTCATTTCAAGATAAGGATTCTTTGTTTTCTAAACAAAAAATTACCAGGATTCCTTTATTTTAGTGGGTTTTTTTTTNCCTTGTAACAGATTAGTTTTTAGATATTGTAGACTGTCTGAAATATCTTCAAATTCTTCATTTGCTGATAAGATTTCATATAAATTAGAAAGTGTCAGTGATTATCTGACAGCAGGTACAAAAATCAAAGTACAGCAGAGAATGCTAAATGCTTATTGAGACCTCTACTTTCAAAGCTGGAAATTGATTGACAAGGGATCAAAGCACATTTTAAAAAATATTTGTATTAAAAATTGAAGTTCATGAAATCATAGAATGGTTTGGTTTGGAAAGGACCTTAAAAATCACCCAGTCCCACTCCTCCTACCTTGGGCAAGGACACGTTCCTCTAGACCAGGTTGCCTGTCCAACCTGGCCTTGAACAGTTCCAGGGATGGGCACCGACAGCTTCTCCGGGCAACCTGTTCCAGAGCCTCACCACTCGTATAATAAAGAAGTTCAAGTTAGTTGATGGAGACAAGATAATAGTCAAAACTTTGTCAGTATCTAATGGCTTGTATATAATAGAGCTAAAAGCTTCTTGGTGAACAGCTAATACTTGTTCCATTAGAGCTGTGCTAATATCCTCCACTTGCTAAAATGTCGGGATTTTTTTGCTACACTTGTTTTCATTAACTGTTCATTTGCACATAAGTACTGACAATGCATGCACATTAAACAGAAAATAGGCTTCTGTCCTGAATGGACAAATGTCATTAAAGAATGTACTCTCCTGACTCCTTTAGCTGGGGCCCCATTGCATGCAGTGATTGCAGCTATTAGGCATCACACAGCAAAGTGTGCACAGCTGTGAGCAGGATGTATAAGGCAATGAATAATAGGCAATGGCTGGAGCAAGGATGTTATACCTGTATCTTTTGTTTAAAGTGGATCTAATGCCGATCTGTGAGGCACCTCACTGAATTCTTACATTATCCATATATTCTCTCCAGTGAGACTGAAGATGGAAGTTACTGTGGGGCATTTCTAGCATGATTGTCTCTGCTAGACACAATACCCGCAGCTAAGAATCTTTAATTTAGCAGATCTTTTATTCCTGATTTTTTTCACTCTCCTAAATCACATTTTCTCCTTGCTTTTTGCCTGATTCACAGTTCCAGAGCTAAATATCTACTTCTTCACCCAGCAGTTACAACCCTTATAGAGTCCCACATGTTCCTGTACTTTATCATAAACCAGTGACACTGATGTAATGATCTTCCCTGAGTGTCTTTTCGTCTCCTCTAAACCCTTCCCTTCCCTTCCCTTCCCTTCCCTTCCCTTCCCTTCCCTTCCCTTCCCTNNNCCTTGGGAAGGTCATCTTCCTATCACAACATACAAGATGAGCTAATATTGTGGTTATTGCTGAGCTGTGATGCATTAGCTAAGAGGCATAGTTCACAGGCTTTAAATTCGTAGATGGGCCAGACATTGAAGGCTTATTTCCACATTCTTTCATTTCAAGATAAGGATTCTTTGTTTTCTAAACAAAAAATTACCAGGATTCCTTTATTTTAGTGGGTTTTTTTTTCTTTTGATGCTGTCATGAGCCACAATGCCATAGCACATGAAGCACATGTGTCTTTTAGATCCACCTCAGAATTTCTTACCCAAGAACTGTGGGCAAATGTCAGCAGTGGCAGTATTTACTCTAGGAATGATTATTGTCTTCAGATATTGTTGAACAGGTGAGACAAAATCAGTATTTCTACCTGTGTTGACTGCGCTGGCTGCTGAATGAGTCCTTATAGTATCATCATTTGTTTCTAAATGACACATTCTGGGCAGTGGCTACTGCCACTACTGGTGAACTGCCCACTGTGTCAGCTTTATGCTCTTGCTCTCTCTCTTAACAACTCTGATATTCCCTGTTTGTTTGCTTTGAAGAAGTGCTTTCTGCAATGTGTGGACTTCATAGACATCCAACTCTTATCTTCAGAGGAAGTTTCATACAATCAAAAGCACGGAATGAAACTATTCCACTGCCCAGTGTCAAGGTCAGCTGTACTCAGTCATTGTGGATAAATGTTAAATGTACTTTTTAAAAGATTCTTAGAGCCTAAAGATATAGGTTTCACAATTACCTGGTTCTGTGCGCATCTCAGGATGACAGCTTTATTTTAGGAAATGTAGTCTAACTGGTATTCAGCTTCTAATCTACTATAATTGATAGATCCTTTCCTACAGAACCAATACCTAGCCAGCTGTTATTTATCCTCCCTGCGTTTGGTTGATTAGATCTTCTTAATTTGACAATTTACACTTGCTTCTCTAGAGTTTTATCTGTTTTTTCATATTATATCTGTTGTCTGTCAGGTTAGTTTTCAATAGTGTCACTAACCTCAAACAGTTATGCATTTCATCCCACCTTGTTTAATCTGGAAATGTAATAATCAAAATGTTTTTTCCATCATGTAAACAATCAATAAATAATGCTGAGCTAACAACAGGCTGTGTAGAAGTCCACTTGGTATCTGGACTTCCAAAGTATTGGCCTTTGGTCATTCTGATGAAACAATGGGAGACTTTCTCTTCAGAATTTGATTTTGGAAGCTCTAGCCCACATTCCTTCATGAAAGTAATCTTCTCTAACTAAATGTAAAAAGAAAATAAATTTTAAAAAAGAAAGCACTGGAACCCCATAAACTGTTCTATTTCTAGCTTACCTAATACCTCTTATAGCTCCTATTAATCTCCTGATGTTATAATCAATGAAGAGTTAATAAGATTTGTGTGTGGGGTATGAAATTCACTGCCTGTGAAATAAATTTACCTTGCATCTGCATCCACTTCTAATCCCTCAGTCGATGTGTGAGCACAACAGCCTTGGACAATGGAGAGACAGGAACAGACAGATGATTGTCACTTCCTGTGGGTCTTCTGCTCCTTCTGCAGCAGCCCAAAAAATAGTGTGTTCCCAGCTCATTTACAGAGGCTGGTCTGGCTGCTATAGGAGAGGGAGTGATCGTGTTGTTGCTCAGTGTGCATGGTGGGAGTATGTATTGAGTTCAAAATCCTGTGGAAATAATATAATCATCAGCTGTTGTTGCACGTATTTTTAGAATGTGCCAAAAATCTTTTATTTTAAACATCATTTCTCACGGAGGTAAAACGCTCAGCAGTGTTACCCTGATATAGATTTTGTATTTATGATTTATTGGCATAATAGTAGTCAGTCAACAGCATAGATTCATGGGCAAATACACTTATGCTAAGTTTTGAATTCTGTGGAAACTAGATGCATTTCTAGTGAGCTTTTAAAGCTTCCTGGGGGCTTTCACAATAGGAGCTGATAAAATTTTATGGAATGCTCCACTTTTATGTTTAGAGTATGATGAGAATCATTCTACCCAGTACAACAGGGCAGAAATTAACTGAATAGTTTTGAACGAGCTACCCATAAACATTTGCTGCATTTATTTTACAAGTTAACATTTTGCTCATCACAAACTGTTCCTTTGAAAGCACACAATGTGTGTACGTGCTATGGAAGTACAACACACACCCAAGAAATGGAAGCATTAGTTTGTAAGACTTCTTGATTTGAAGGAGTTGAACCCACATGTCCCAAATGCCTCATCCAATTATTTTGATGACAGCAATCTCTATAATTTCTGGGGAAAACAAGGTGCTGTGCATGCTAAATCCAGGGGCCTGGAAAAAGAAGTAAAAGGAGACAAGTTCTGGCTTAATAGTTTTAACACTTCCGTAGGAAAGGAAGAGTCCCAGGATTACAGTATTTTCTCCTGTTATTTCTGATAAGCATTTCACCCATTTTAAGATAAAAGGTTTTGAATTAGGGGCTTGGAATCCCAAGTCTGATCTACGACAGGTAAGACCAGAGTGATTCTCAGTCCATGAGTATTTGAAATTCCAGTTTTGAAGGGCTTGATAAATATTTGTCATGCTGGGAGAACATATTAATATTTTCCAGAGGAGTTATTTTTGAGAAGTTTTTTTACTTTTGATCATTATTCTTAAATCAAGATTTTGAAGAATATCACTATATATCTCCCAGCTATGAAAAATACCATCAACATACTGAATGCAATTTAGTTTGTGACCTGATACTTGTGATACTTAGCTTGTGACCTGAATATATGTAAGTCTTTACCTGATTTATATTTTCCACCGTTATAGTCTGAAATTTTAATTTTGGAACAGCTATTGTTAATTATCAGGCTGTTGCAGTGCTAAGTTCAGATATTATGTATTTCATGACTACTAATTAGTAATACATAATTGGTAAACTGGAAGCTCTGCCTCTTCTGAAACTGTCAGCTTCCTCTTAGTGTCAAATCATAAATTGCATCTATTAATAAACAGTACTGTTCAACAGCTTAAAACTGTAAATGACTGTAAGGAACTTAAATGCAGTAGTTAGTTAGGCCAGCCACACTGCTTTGTGACCTTGGATCTCAGTACAGGCTGAGATTACAGCTGAAGGTAAGCAACAGAGTCATCGATCTGCTGCTTTCTACTCAAGCAATGAAAGTTCCTCCTGTGTTGGGCTTATGAGGTAGCTGGTTGGTTCTAGGGCAGTGAAGTATCAAGCAGAGTTGGGCTAGAAATTAAAGGCATTGAGATATGCTTTTCAAAAAGTAGCTAAACAAAGTGAAAAGATCACCCCTAAAAATGAAGCAGGGCTGAGGAATGCCATCCCAAACAGAATGATGGGTCTGGTCAGTTTTAAAGTTATTTCATTCGGTGCAGCTAAATGCTTTACAGTTTTAATGGGAGAAGTTTTAGTCCCATTTGCAATCCTTTCTTCCTTTTACCCTTCCACTCTTCTTTGTGATAATAGATCAGTACTTATGAAATCGTGATGTGATTGTCAGTGTTACGGGAAAGCTGACTTACACTGATGGGGTGCAGAACAGAGCAGAAAGAGCTGCTGTGCTTTACGCACCATTGGTGTAGTTGCATATCATCAATGCTTGCATTCTTTACAAACCAATTAAATGGTGATAATCTTTGTAGAAATTGCTCTGCTTTTAATTATGGTACACAGGGTGCTGTATCAAAATGGTAAAGCTGCCTTATCCTTTGTATGCATATTTCTCTTCGGGTCCTTGTTCATGTCTGAATGGCAAATTCATCATATGGACGCCTGTCTTTGTCAGGCAGTAACTTGCCCGTGAAATCCCATACAGATACTGAATTGCTGCTGCTCAAATGTTTTTATATGTGATCTTTCTTATAGTCTGCTGACATCTTAAAAGAATTATATAATAGATAATTGATAAAATAGTGGACTTCTAAAGCTTTTTATTCTTATTTGTGTAAATAAATAACTTTACAATCTATACATTTTCAAGGGGAAGCAGCAGCTGCTCTTCTCAGGTTATTTATAGTATTAAAATATGAGAAATTTTCTGCCATTGGAAATGAACAGGTTTGAGACAGACATTGGTGAATAGTTGTTCTGGATTTCAGACTCTTTTGAGGAGCGAGGTGTCAGGGTGTGGTGTAGACTGGCTGTCCAGCCCCAGGAGTGCCTGGCATAGCCAGTGCCCTCATGTATGGGGTGCAGTTCCACAGTCTTTGAATGTGGGGGTTGGTTATGGGGTCTGTCGACAGCTCCTGGCATGGCAGTGGTGAGCCATGGCCAGGGGCTCTGGCCAGGAGCAGAGGATGACACAAGAGAGAGGGCTGGAGGCAGCACATGTACAGGGAATCCATGCTGAGACGGGCTACATCGAGTGTTGACACCATCCAGGCAGTGCCAGAGGTGGAGCTGGTACCCAGCCCTCCTGCAGTGTCACGGAGGCAGGGACTGACATCCCCAGAATGAGCTGAAAGGGGATCCCAGGCCCATCGGGGGAGGTCTCAGGATAGGCTGAGCAGGGACACTCAGGCCCAGTACTGAACTCAGGATCTGACAACAGATTGTCAAAATCTGGTTTGAGCAAGTGTAAAGGGCTTGTCAGTTAGTCTGTGAGAGAGAGGGGATAAATGAAAGACTTGTTTCTCCCTTTTCACAACTCTAAAGTGCAAAGGGAGCTCATATAGAATGAAGTGTAATGTAAGTTACAGACCACTTCCCTAACAACTAAAATGGCAGGATAGAGGATGCATTAAATTAGAAACACATCATGTGTAAGGGTCTAAGATTATCTTGTGTTAGTAAAATTGTGTTTCAAGTATCAGCTGTGGAAAACCATTGATGCTGGTGTGATGTAAACTGATAGCCTGAGTGATGGTAAGGGGGGTTATTATTTTGTGTGTAAGCATTCTGTCAGAATATCCACAGTGGAGCTTCATCCTCCACCCCCTTCTGTCCTTCATTTTGAGGGAAAATATCTTTCTCGTTAGTGACTCAGATGGGAGATACTATTGAGAGATTTTTTGGAAATAAATAATTCTTGTAGTACTTACTGATAGTCAAAATACTTAGAATCTTCTGTCAGTGTCTGAGAAACAATTCACTTATTTTATCAAGTAACTATTCAGAAAATTTCACGAATACTGAGCTTTTAAAAAGTGCTTTATCCCAACATAAGCTTGAAATTAGAGTTCTTCATTTAAGTTACATCTTGCAAATTTATTTTTCAAACATATTCTGTTGTTACATAACTGCTACTCTTCATAAATTAGAAAATGGAAGAAAAGTAATCATATAGGAAACTAGAGAATCCAGCTGTTCTGCCTTGGTTTTACTGCAAATAGCTACTCTTTGAAAACTTGCCATATGCAGAAAAGGATCTTGAATTCCACAAGCCCATAAAGTGAATATACTTAGCACAGATTGGGAAAGAGGAAATATAACCTCCATTTTTAAAAAGGGAAATAAAGAAGATCTGGGAAACTATGGGATGGCCAGTCTTACATTGGTGCCTGGCAAGATCATGGAGCTGATCCACCTGGAAGCTATGCTAAGGCACATAGAAAATAAGATGATTTCTGACAGCCAGTGTGGCTTCCCTAAGGCCAAATCATGCCTGACAAATCTGAGGGTCTTCTCTGGCAGGTTTGCAGTGGTGGTGGATGGGGGAAGACCAGTTGTTCTCCTCTACCTGGACCTGTGCAAAGCATTTGACACTGTCCTGCGCGGCGTCCTTGTCTCTAAACTGGAGAGATATTAATTTGATGGGTGGACCAGTCAGTGGATAAAGAATTATCTGCATGGTCTCACTGGAAGAGTTGTGGTCAATGGCTCAATTTCCAAGTGGTGACTGGTGATGGGTGGCATTCCTCAGGGGGTTGGTACTGGGACAAGCATTGTTTAACATCTTCATCAGTGATGTGGACATGTCAGCAATTTTAAGGTCCCTTCCAACTCAAACCATTCTATGATTTTATGTATCTATTATTCTACTGCTATTGTAATTATTCCAGGAGCTCATTTAGTTGCCTGAAAATACAAACAGAATTATCCAACAAAAATATATTTGCAGTATTAAAACTTTGTCCGTTTAGGCAGAGGTGGAATTTCATCTTGATACAGGAAGGCTACTCACCCTCAAAAAGCAAAGATACAGAGTGGTCAAGGAACCAACACAAGAGCAGGTAAGTGGTGTTAGATCTCTCGCATACCAAAATCATGACATAAGTTTGAGTGATGGTTACCCATGCACACAGATTTGGAAGGAAGGCCTTTTTCTTCTTTTGGAAGGGCAGCATTTCAAAATAACACTGATATTCTTTGAATTTTTCGTCTTTATCTGACTTTACATATTTAAAACTATAAAAAGGGAGAATTGTTTTATTATCTTCTACATCTCCCTTTAGAAGTTAAACAACGCAGCAATCATCTTCCAACTATCTTCCTTTAAACACTGCTGTTGAGCTAAACTTTTTGAATATTGTCTGTAAATTTGCTTCCAAGTTGCTATAATGTTTTTTGTTTGCTGTCCAGAAAAAGAAATTATGACTTCAAATTTTCCATTGGCCTAATCTGCATCATGAGAACACATTTCTTATGTATCCTACTAGATATGTTGCAAACATCAAGTATGTTAGTCCAGTTTGGTTACATTTTTTGTTGAAAAAAAACTTTATTGAGTTTCAGATTCTTATTTTTTGTGAGCATGAGTTGTGAACTATTAAGAGGGAGGCATCTACTTCTAATAACAATACTAGACTGTTTTAAACTTAGGCCTAAGTATTTCTTTATCTCAAGTAAAGGCTCCTAGAAATGAACAGAGACTCCTGTCCATCCTTTGTTCCCTTACCCTGAGAGTAAATAACTCATGGCATTGTGTAAGGATTTTCTTTCCTGCTCTATTTGCATCAGTACTTCTGAGTGACTGAGCCACCTTGGTGAATTGTCTGGGACTGGCAAGGACACCCTGCTGGCCTTGATCCCACAAGGTCCTATTAGACCATTGGAAAGAGACTGTCATCTCCCTTTCTTATATCTTTCCTAAACCTGTTCTTCCTCTTCTTAGCCCCTGCAGTTCCCCAAAACATGTGTCAAATAGTTTTCAGCTATGTAACTATTTCAGTCTGTGGTTCAGAAGGACAAGGTGTTCAACAGTTTCTTCAAAAGAGGTTTCTCAAGCCTATGATATGTTAAATTTCAGGTATCCACAATCTGCTACAATTTATTTGTCTCATAATAGTAAAAGCACAATCCAGAAATCTTATTCATTACCTGGTACAGAAAAAAATCACTTAATGAAATATTTCGAAACACATTAAGCAGTCTAAACAGTGTGCAAAATATGAACGTTTGCTAGTCCATCACGTTCTGTTCAAATACTATTGTTGATACTAGTTTTTTACACAAGATTAAGAAAATATTCATCCTATATCAAGATACTTTTTCATTGTAGAATAATTTTTGATTTTTTTATATGTTTAAATGCATGTTTCTTAATGGAAACTTTTGGGAACAGTAGATTATATTTTCATATACAGAGATATATGGAATAATCTTACATTTCTCCAGACAGATTGCCATGTTTACTATATCATGTATGATGGATGGAGTCAATAAAAAGTATCTTTAAAAGAAGGCAATAATAAGTAACAGGTTTAATGGGAAAAGCCATAATGCAGTTGGTTGGAAACCTCTCCAGAGGCTCCACTGAGTTCCTATTCCAATGTGGTCTGCAGGACAGGTGGCATTTTGGCTTTTGGTTATTAAAACACTGTTGCCATTCCTTCAACCCTTACTGCTTGTTTAATCATCTCCTTTGCTTTTTTTTTTTTTTTCATGAACCACAACTTTCTTGAACTTAGGAATGCTGTTTAGCATGGAGAAACAGGGATGACTTGGGAAGGAAATGCAGTAGTTTATTGCTTTCCTGTTGCTTTTGGCTGGTTTCTCATGAGTTCATAATTTGGTTGCTGAATCTTTTTACTTACTGGGACTCTGGAAAGGACTGATTTTATGGACTTTTGTATTTGAAACAGGTATATTTTCTTCTAGCTAACATTTTAAGAATTGCTGGTGTTGTCTCACTTTTCTAGGTCAGATCATGACAACAAATTGACACATTTGTGAAATCACATTGATTCTAATTTTAGTTTTTCCTTGAATTTTAGGAATTTAAAGCAATTTTCTTCAAGATGTTGAGTTGTGTTCTGGACATGCCAAACTGTCCTTTACACCTTGTTAGATCTAATGTCATTCTATTCAGGCATTTGTAAAGAACTGCCACATAAAAAGAGACTATTACTGAACAGGCATTTTTGTTTGGTTTTTTTCTTATGTATTCAGGTGGTGGTTCTTTGTAATTTTGTTACTCATTCATAATTTACTGGCACTTTCATGTGATTACCACAGAACAGTCATGAGATATCTTGCAGAGTTCAGAGGATGTTGCAATTCTTTCGCTTTTTTCTTTTTCTTTGAAGGGCATATGATGGTGTCTTGGGGTGACTCCATCATGTATATCCCCTATCACGGCTTTATGCCAAACAATTAATTTTGTGCCTTTTCTGTGTCTTTAAACTGAGCTNGGAGAAAGATAATGCAGCAGTTTTGAACATGTATTAAAAAACGTTCTTCAAAGTTAGAACAGCAGTATGGGAAGAAAAATGATTTTCAAATAATTAGTTAACAGACATCAGCTAGCATTAATAGGCTAACTGAGAATTGACCCCTTAAGGTTACTGTAAGGGACTGAGCCCATGGAAAATTTCTTACTTCAGTTAAGTTTAATTCAGGTTTTGGGAAAGGCCCGTAATAAACTTAAGTAAAATAAGGAAATCGAAATTTTTCTGTTTTCCTGCTTTATCAGGAACAGCCTTACTATTGTTAATTTAATGTCTGCTGAGCTGTTTTGGGAAGCATGTGTCTATGTATATGCATTTTCCTCACAGTGAGTATTTATGACAATTGAAGAGAAAAAGCACTCTTGGCATTTCCCCAAAGAATTTTAGTCTTGATATACAGCTGTATTTCTATTTCTGTCTCAACTGGAAAATTAGATACTTGGTGATGCAAATGTTATGTTATGGCATTTTTGTGTCAAGCAATGACACCTTCTACAGAAAAGAATTTTTAAAAAATTATTAATATGCCCAGTTAAAATTTGTGTGCAATATATTTATGCAGAAATATTTAACATTTTTTCAGTGCTTTGGTTCATGCAAACAAACAAACCACTGCTGAAAATTTGAAGTTGTGAATACTGCCTAAAGATGAAAAAATATTTCAGTCTTTGCTGTTGTATAAAGAAAAAGCAGCCAAAAATCCCTGTTTCTATAAGACTTTCTTAGTCTACTATTCGCTCATGGAGTATAGCAGTCTTATACCCAAAGGGTATGTAAAACATGCTAAAATCGATTCAGCTTAAAAAACAGCAATTAAGTTTATAACTACCATACATTGTCTTGGCTTTTAGTGGAAGTTACTGAAAATCAGAAAAAAGAACAACCATAAAAATGACTTTTGTAGATGTATATGTAAGCTGTCTATTTGCCTATTGCTTAAAGAAACAGCAGACTTGTTCTGCTTGTTAAAATCAGAATTTCTTAATGTTCTTTTAAGAAAAGAAATAAATTACAGATGAATGACTAGTAAAATGGTCTCTTCCTTAAAAAATTCATTGCTGAAAGAAGGCTATTTCCAATTCATGAGATATCACACTTGAGTTAGTGTTAAGAATTTGACTTCTCAGGATTATGCCTTTTATTTTGTTTTCTAGTTTAAAAGCTACCTGAATATGTTACAGTATCTAAGCCTCGGGCGTACTCATTGCAGCAGTGAAGGCATTTTCTGTTGACTTCGGTGACTTGTTGTGGGATTCCCCTTGGGATGTTCCTTTTATATTTTCTTCTGACTTGCTTATTTTGTTTTCACAACCAATTTCACAAGGGTGACATTTTCTAGAATAGTCAATTTCCGAGGCATTCACCCGGAACAAGGGACAAGAGATGTTAAATAACTGTTTTGAATCACTCATATGAATAACATGAGGCAGATTTTCCAGCTGCCCAGACAACTTCCAGAGCCGTGAGGCACCAGCTCCAATAAGCTGATCTCTACTTCTTTGCATTTCCTTTGGTTGAGCGTTTGATTTTTAAAATGAAGACTAGAAATAGTTTTCCTTCGTAAAAAGGAGTATGAACAGAAGAGAAGGGTTGGAAGACTCTGGGGAGAGCCTATGTGAGACATGATTTGTTGCTTATATTGCTGTAAGGAGGCAGTGGCTGCTGTTGGGAGTCATCCCTCCCTTCTTTTTTCCCTTTAGCAGTAAGTTCTTTCTGGTATTTCCAAAGACAGTAGCAGGCTTTATTTTCTAGGGATTTACCACAAGTCATGTAGGCAGCAGCCAGTTTTGCTTATGCCTTTAAGTTAGACCTGAACCTCTGAGAATAAATGTACATGAGAATGGCTTCTGTGGTGGCATGTCTGAAATGCAATTTCTGCTATATTATTGTAATAATGGTTCTCCTTGTTGACTTGACAACTTAAATTTGTGGTATATGCATGGACCAAAAGATGATTTTAATTTACTGAACAGTTTCTTATTGATATTATTGTATTTACTGAGGCTTGCTTTGATAGAATCAATCTTTATAGCTACTCCGTGGTTTCCCTACAAAAATATCTATAAATACAAATGAATACATACATACACATACATATGCAAATATATGTATATATTTGCATTTGTTCACAGTGATCAGCAATATTATCTTTTGATGTATGGTCAAAAAGGATGTGCTTGGATATGCTTTCACTGTCAGAACCTATTTACTGGATTTGTAATTGCATAGTAAGATCCTGTGGTTCTTTGGGCAATATTTATTAGGCTCACACAGAGCAAGGAGCTGACTCTTGCTAGTACCCTGGAGGCTGAAGATATCAGCTTCAGGATTTCCTGTGGCATCAGTTAGTGCAGTGACTGAGAAATGAGATTTTGATTTCAGAAAACTAAGGTCTGCAGTAAAATATGGCATAACACATTGTGGTATCTACTCACTGTGCCCCTGGAAAATTAACCTTTATTGCTAGCTTCAAAATTTCTAAAGATCTGTATTATTTATAACTGCCAGTGGTCATGCTATTTTGTTGAATTTTAAACTTAACTAAAAATGTTAGCATTACACATAATTTACCTCCTAGCAATCCCATATTTCATATTTAATTCTAATTTTCCTAAATTTTCTGAAGTAGCATGTGAATATAGGCAAATGTGTTGCTACAATGCTGACGCCTGTTAAAGACAATGAATGAACTAACATTTGTGTATTTGTCTGTGAGTACAAATATTGTTATAAAAAATAAGTTATCACAAACTGTTGTCAAAATATATTATCTCGTTCCCTCATCTTTACTAAATTCATAATAATGAATGTGATAGGTTTGTGCTTAGTTCTGAAATGTCTTGAAATGTAAAGCTTTAATACGCATTATATATGAGGTCGTCATTTTTTAAGCAATTCTTCCCATAATGTCCTTTTTTATACCCCTACAGTTTCTTATTTCTAACCTGTTCTCTTCTAAGATGAAGATATTTTAAAATACTGCTTTCAAAAAATGTCTTGGGTACTCAGTAACCTGATTATCAATGAAAGTGCAAAAGATTCACGGTCTCTTTAGAAATCAAAATTGTACTATGTGCTACCTTACGAGAATTTTTTCAGTTGCTGTCCAGTGCTGAGATTAAAAGAGGTCAATATCAAAACCACATTGGTTTAATCTGGGTCTGAGTTACAATATTAAAGAACCATTGATCCCAGCCCTTTCTCGTCCCCATTAGACAAGAATATTTTTGTGTGAGCTACTCTAATGAATATAGATATCATAGATAGGCTGCTGTCCAGCTTAAATTGGCAGATTTGTCCTCTCTTTCCTCTTTCAACACACTGAAAGATGAGATGTTAGCCCTACCAACCTACCCTGAAGAAAATTGAAAATCACCATGACTAGATGACACCCTCTTAATTATATGAGGAATTAACAAGATGTTTAGTCCTGGTTTCACCAGCAGCTCATACCACTTAATTCCCAGAGTAAGTAAATAGAAATGCAAAGCTTTTATTCGCATGTTGGAGGTGAAAGCTAACACACAGTCTGTGCTCTGCTTATCGCCATTCTAATTAGCATTCACTTCTGATTTAGTGCAGTGAATATGTGAGTTTGAACTTGCATGGGAAATTGACAACCTAAAAGGAAGTTGCAAGTGTCTCTGCTGGTTACTTTGATGTGGTCTTACTTTTCTCCTTTCTCTGTTCCTAAGAGGATGATCAGATTATTTTTTAAATCAAATGTTCATTTTATTGTGAATCTTGTGCTCAATTTGTGGTATTAATAAATTCGAGTAAAACTAATGAAGAAGGGCATTATTTTCTTTTTCCTGTTGGTGGGTGGAAAAGGTTATATGATTAAAAGAGGTAAATAGATATTTCAGGAGATCTGTTATAAAGTTTTAGCAGGGACTTAATGAATTTTCAATGTGTAGACAAAATTGTAGCCTAAATTCCAGGGTTAAATGCAGTGTGTTCATGTGTTTGTTTTATGGTGATTTTAGTTTACATACTCTTTTAAAGAAAGAGCAAAACATTTTTAGTGCCTTAAATTGATCATAAAAACTGTATTTAGTTTTTCCACAATGTCGGTATCACGATTATTTACTTCAATGTTTTTTCAGCACCAATGTACAACCAGTGTTTCTTTCTTTTCTGTGGTACTGTAGGAAGCAGCCACGGAAAGACAGAAGATGAAAGCTCCTATTCCCAACTTGATTCTCTTGTATGCTACTCTGACTCAGAGCTTGAAGGTTGTAACCAAAAGGGGATCAGGTAAGTAGATCTTTATCTCTGTGGTTACAACGAGGCTTGGAAAGAAGTGCTTAATGTTTGCAAGTATGTACTAGGATGTTGTTATGGTGGTTTGGAATGTAGTTAAGAGGATTTCAAATTCTGCAGCAGAAAGAGTTGGCAGCTTCTGTATGTTTTTACAGTACTGTGTCATGTGGTCTTGATGAAAAAAAAAAACATATATGTAATGTGAAATCAATACAACCATTTATCTGCTTAAGGAAATTTATTCCCAGAACTTTTTAACTTACTTAAAAGATATTGTTGCAATCAGTGTTGTTGGTTTACTGGATTTATCTGTTTTACTATATACTTTGGGAAATTAAGATTGTAGAGTTTGGGTTTAAGCAACTTCAAATAGATCAAACACATTAAATTTAATAATCATGAAAAGTGAACAGCAAAATGTGTTTTTGAAAGGGATACCTAATATGTGGTTGAAAAGTTTAATCCAGCAAAGAAAAATAGTCAATACTCAGAGAGGTGGGTAGTTTTGCATTCATTTTTGCTCTGTCTCGCCCTGAAATTCTAATTTTACTCTCTTTGGCTTTTCACTGGATTATGAAAAAAATATAGGATACTACTTCTGCAGCCTATCTTGCTGTATTGCACTAAAGAAAACTAAATCCTTAATGAAAGTCTTAATTCCATGTTGGTGGGTTAATGAAAGTCTTAATCCCATGTTGATTGAATTAGTTAATTAAGTTTGTTGTTAGTTATAGGTTTCCTTTCGGCATTGGAGTGTTTTAGGTAGCTTTCGTTGTGCTGTTCCAGAAGTCTGTCTCTGATTTATTTTTGTGTTTTTGTTGGTAGTAGTTGTAAACTGGTGCTTGGGGAGGACACAGCTCTTTATACATTTTTGGCAACAAATTATGCCTTGCATATTCAATGGATTATATTTGTAACAACAGAATGAAATAGGTTATGTCTCCAATATTTTAGTAGTTGAAAATGTTGATGTAGGGAAGGCAAATATGGAGCACTACTACAAAGTAAGGTATTCCTCAATGAAAACTTGAGATTAAAGTGTATTTGGGGTTATTTATACTCAAGAAAACTGAAATACACAGACTGTGTGCAGAGCAAAGGATCTGGCGACGGGTTCATGTGTTTATAGGATGCTGTAGCCTAGATAGATAATTTAGATATCTTTTGAGTGTGTCTGGCTAAGATTTTTCTGTTTAAGATTTAATACTTATAAGTTTTAAGTCAAGGCCTCCTAATCCAAATTTAGTAGAAACATTATTGGCCATCTTAAAGTAAATTTTACAAAGACATCCATTTTTAAGGAACTAACAAAAGTCCAGCCATCACCTGTTAGGTGAAAGTGACAATTATAAGAACTGAGATTGTCTTTGCATTTTATTTCATAATTTTTTGTCTGTATCCTCTTCATCTGATTAACCAATGCAAGGAAAAAATGGTAAATATACAACTTAATTTATATATGGGAAAGTAATATAATTGCTGTCCAACAAAAGAAAAAAGCATACAAAATGTTTCGAGATATAGAGAATGTGTTTTCATCCTGATGCTGTAATAAAAAGGAAAAACTGTAATGGAAATCTTTGGATCATACCTTACTGTAACATGAGGTCTTGATGTTTTTGCATGAGATCTGCTTCTCCTGTATGAAGCCTCAGTTAGATGTATCACCAAGGGGGCATTTTGTTATACTGTGTGTGCAAAGGAAAAGTGTCTGATTTACTGAATTCTCAGAACCTTCTGCCTTTGGCCATGTTGCTTTGTGATTTTCGATTTGAAGAACTTACTCAGTGGTGGGTGGAATGTCGTAATGTGTAGTGCTTCTTGGTTTGCTTTTGTTGTTGTTTGGTTTGATTTGGTTTTGCTTGGTTTGGCTTTTTTTACCTCCCCTGGGTGCTCAGGAGGGCTATTTTTCCAATCCTGAAGTGTTTCTACAAGGAAAACCTTACTTACTTTAACAGAAGTTTTAACAAAATAAGACTGACTCACCTGTACTGTGAAAATATAGATGGTTTCCTAAAGTTAATGCAATTCAAAATTGGAAGTAGGAAAAACAAATCAATTTGGAAAGGAGAATTTAAGTTTTATGTTAACCAGAGGCAGAGCATGGTCAGGGCATGGTTTACATCTCTTCAGTCAGTTCTACTTGTGAGTGCATTTTGTCCTTGAAATGTCACCATGAAAGCAAAGTGACTAGCAAGAAAAAAAAAAAGAAAAAAAGTTAGTTTTATACCTATGAATTGTTATAAATATGGATTTGCAGTATCCACCTTTTTGAGATGGATTGCTTTTCTTTACTTCCTTCTCTGTTATAAATTACAGGACTGTAATGAAGTTAAAGAAGCTCTTGCATTGCTATGCTAAATAGTTGTTCTAATTGGGACTTATTCCTTCTAATTCATTTTTGTTGAGCCTATTTATAATGACCAAACCTAAGAACACAGATCTTGTGTTCTTTATATATTTATTTATTCAGTTTATATATTTTAATACATGTTACATATTTTAAATATATTTATTAAATATATATTATCATATATTTTATGTTTATTTTATATATTCTGTATTGGATGTTAAAAAGGGATCTGTCCTTAAAAATATGTCTTTTTAATACTGTCAGCTGGGTTTTTCCTGCTAAAGTATTTCACCTCTTTTCTAAGTTTATTTATCAGCTGGGCTAAAAAGATTGTGACCAATAAAAGTATGAGTTTCTCCATCTGGTAGAGATACATTCCCAACCACTTATTTTTCAAGAACATGAAAACCTACCTTCAGAAAGTATTTTTTTAAAAATGCATAGCAATTCTGACTGTCTATTGGCTTTCAGGACTGAAGTTATATCAAATAGTTAGCTGTGTGTGAGAACAATTAGAATCAATACAGTATTCTTGGTTTTGTTTGTTTGAAAAGAAGGTTAAAAAGACTTTACAGTAGAAGAAATCTTAGGTTGCAGTGCATTGGATTAGATCTCTGATCTTGAGAGCGGTCCTTATACAAAGCACTTAAATTAAATAACTTAAAGGTAGTCTTTGTATTTTTCTACCACTGTGTGCTATGAATCAGTTAAATATAATAATATAGGGAATAAAGAGAACGGTATTAATAAAATATTTATTACGTTAGCTAGAAAACACATTTTAAATTAGTTTGCTCACAGCTTTTCAACTTACCTGTTTAACGCTTTATCTTGTATGATTGTGTTTCTATCTGATGGAAGATACTTCTTTTCTTTTCCCAGTTAATATTTTAAATAAGTTCTGAACAGTTTAAAGCTACTCTTTAACATATATTAGATTTCTTTTACATTGAGAGCAAGTGATGACTGTGCTCATTACATGAGAATGGATGGGTGAGCAGTTGTAGCAACAATTCCATTACTATGTACTGATGATGCTAGAAACTTCTTCCTAATCCATGTATGCAAAAGACTTTAGCACACCTTAACTTCTCCTGTCAATTATAGTTGACCATACAACTCCTACAAGTTGTAACGCCTTCTCAGGAAAGAAAGGATTCTTTGCTGTAGGCTTCCCTGTTCCAACCACTAACTTCACAGTGGACGTCATGTTTATTAAATTGGATGTTTCAGGAATTCAGTGAAGGCTCCCTGAATTGGAGAGACTTCAGAGCCTGCAACAGTAACTGCAAAGAGGAACTTTCATTTGGCACATAATAGATCTCAGATAAGATCTGCTAAATAAAAAGCTGACTCTTGCACTACTTCTCAGCTCCTTCAAATATCTTAAAGCATCTTCCTTCCTGTCTGGTCACTGTGATTTGCTTGATGCAAAGGAAGAATAAATACTTAAAGGCTACATATTTTGATTCGTTCAGCACATAGTTTTACAAGAATTGATTTTTACAAGAATTGACTTAAACTTCTAAAATATAGAAAATAATGCTTGTTTCTTAGCTTGAAACCAAACTACATATACATTTGTGAAATGCCTAAAAAGTTGTAGATTTACTTTTTGTGGAGTTCAGTTCAGTCCTTGATAGTATTTTGGGAACTTTAGGCTAATGCATTTCTAAATGTTTTCCTTTCAGTGATTTTTCCTGAAATTACCCAGTTTCATAGTTTGAACTAAATTGTTGATTTTTTTTTTTTTAGTCATGTGGTTTTACATCCATAGAAACTTAGATTTCTAAAAGTCTCTTCTTTACAGGTTGAATGGTATTTGATCACTTACTTGTGGTGAATAGAGTTTTGGCTTATGAATTATTTAATACTCATCAAAGAGGAAGTAGGTTAGGGAAGAGAGCCTCATGCTGATGCGTATAGACTTTTTTTTCCCTATAATATATATGTTAAATGAAATACTTGAACACTGCATTGCCATCTGGTGGTTTTTTTCAAGGATGCTGAATAGACAAAAGAAAGAAAGGTTTGGGAAATTTTTTTCTTTTTTTTTTTTAAATGTGGTAAAAGAGAAAATGTGGGAAAAAGTATGAAAAGAGATTTTATTACATAAAACAATTATGAGCTGATCAGGACATTGAGGCAGTATTATTGTATTTGCTTTTTTCATGCTCAGATTGCCTAATAGCAATCTGGTTGCCTTGTATCAAAAGCGGTGAGAGTTGTTATTACTGCATCTAGTTTTCTGCTTTTCTACAGATTATTTTGCATTATGAGTCACTTAACATTCTGTGTTCAGTTCTGCTATTGTGAGTAGAAATTTTCTTTTCTAGATCAAATTTATTCTATGATGGAATGATTTAGCTGGGAGGAAAATCTTTCCAGTGATGGGATTTTGGGATATGTATGAGATTCATCACATCATTATGATGAGAATTGAGTCTAGATACGTATTTTATCATGTAGCAGAAGATTACTTCTCTTTTTAATGTCTAGTATTTTTGTGCCTTAGCTATTATTACTCAATATGTGTGGTTCTTGTTGTTGTATTTGGATGAAAGATCAATATTACGAAAATAAGGTAGTAATAAGACTTTGACACTGAGATGGTATCATTGAATTTTATTATGTTTTTGTAGAAGCAAAATATTAATTTTAATTAATAATAAAATTGGTAAAAATAATTAAAAAGTTGATTGTTATAAAAGTAGTGGAATTCTGAGGAAGAGACTGGAAATATATACTAAAATCTCAAATAGTTATTCTTTAAGAACTATATGAAGATATTTTTCTAAATTACGGCCATCCATGAATTTTTAGGATTTATTGCTCATGAAATAATAAGTATATTTTAGATAATAATAACAGATGTATAAAGAATATCTCTGCATTAAAAGAAAGTTGCTGGTGTTTGATTTTTTTTTAAAGTTGAAAAGAAACATATCTGTGCAATATAGGCCTTAGCATCAACAAAGCCAAGATGTTGCGCCTCATGAGGAATGTCATAATGAGAACTCAACAATGTCATTATAAAAAAAATAAGGAATATAGGTAAGTCAAGACAGTATGAGAACACTTTGGATCTAGGAAGAATTTTTGAATTAAGTTTACTCATTTGTGCGTTGAATTATCACTATTTTACAGAACATATTTATTTGTTTATATATATATAAAATCCAGTTTACATGGCAAAAACACTTTGAGAAATTGCACATAATTAAGTGCTGAGGCTTAGCAGAGACCCGGTACCCTGCATTTGAATATTTGTATTTTTTACTTTTTTTTTTTTAAGCCTTCCAGGTGATATTTGGTGTCCTAATTGTGTAGTACTACATAAATAGTCCTATTCTTCTTAGTATCTCCCTTTCAGTAATTCCATTCTGGTTTTAATTCTGCTTGTGTTTTGGTTGCCTAAGTATTTTCCTTTTGGCTTCTTGTCAAACAGTAATTAGTTAATGGATGTCATATTGGATCTGGTGTTCACTGAATAGTAATAAGATGGTTCAAAAATAAATTAATATACCTGTTGTTGTTTTTCTTACACAATTTATAAGCAGAACACTCACATTTACCATACTCCAGGTACTGTGAGCTTGGAGCAAAGCAATTACAGCAATTAAAGGATACGCTTCTTGTAAACCATAGGAGTTTATGTCAATTGATATTAATGGCTCCTAGCTGTTGTTTTCACTCTGTTACAGAATGTTAGTTTTCCATTATTAATTGATGAGACTTGTGGCTTGTTGTGTGGTTATGTAGAACCTGAAATAATATTTAGAGACTATGTCTATTTGATGTACAAGATTAACTTCCATGAGCAATGACTTTTTAAACTGGAACGATCAAGACTACTGTTATTACTTTCAAAACTTTTTTTCCTATCTCTCTGGTGACAGCAAGAAAAAGTATAGTGAATATCAGTCCTAAGCAAATATGTGTGTACCTTTCTTATTGCACTGGGGAAGGAATTATTTTTGCATCATGACCTGATTAAGAAGTGAACCTTGCTTCTTATGAGGATTGTTTCAAAAAA
Source organism: Ifrita kowaldi (assembly GCA_013398055.1). Taxonomy (NCBI): domain Eukaryota; kingdom Metazoa; phylum Chordata; class Aves; order Passeriformes; family Cinclosomatidae; genus Ifrita; species Ifrita kowaldi. The sequence goes on from VZRS01012850.1 coordinate 121,929, forward strand.
CTCATTTTGAATTGGCACATAAATATGCAGCCTAGTTTATGGTTGTAGCTGTGGGGCTGAATGGGGAAAACTCTGTGAAATATTTTTCTTTTTGAGGGAGAAGAGAGAAAAAGATGAGGCTGAATCTTTATAGTTAAAAACACAACAGAGATAAACAGAAATCCTTGTTTCATTCTCAGGCAACTTTCTTGTACTGCGATCTATTAATTCATTCCATATTGATTTTATTAACACTAATATTCTTCTGGGTTTTATCCTAAGAATAAAAGATGTTTTAGTTTTCTTTTTGTACCTGTTTTGTTTTGATTTAAAGATGATTATTCCTCCCCATTTAAATGTGTAGTAGAGATCACTGTTTAATTTTTAATGTTAAAACTTCCTCTTCATAGTTGAAGAATTAATTAACCGAGTGTATCCACTTCCTTGGATTTTTCCTAATTACTCTGCAAGATATAGTTGTGTTTCAGTGGAGGAGGGCGCTACTTGCTTTCTTACTTGCACATTCCTTTAAAAGATGGAAAACCTTCAAAAGCGATACAATAATGGGTTCAACTGAAATGAATGATTTCTTCTTGTGCCTGCTGGGAGACAGACCTGGATGATCTAGAGATGCAAAGACTGTGTAAATGCTCTGCCTCCTTCTTCAACACTTGCACTCTGTCCTGAACTTTCACTGTCTATCAGAGAGGACTGTGAGGCCTTCTAAAATAATCCACAGAATGTTTTTACAGCTTGACATTACTGCATGGCACCAGGATGTCAGAAGAGCAATTAGTGTCCTTTAGCACCTCAAAAGTATCCATATCCCCATCCTGTAGTAATTCTGACAAAGCCATTTACACCAATTTTGGTATGATCCTCAACTTCTTTCCTAGCTTATGAAGGTAAACCTCCATTCGATTATTGTTAGGTGAAAAGGCCTGACTTGCTCTTTGTGAATCAAGAGATACTGGAAGAAAGTAGGAGTGAAGAATCAACTTACTTAGTAAATTTCTGCATATTAAAGAAATTAGAGGGTTCCTTTAGAATATGGTTTTGAACCTGAGGTTGGTTTTTTTTCTTTTTCTGTTTGCTTGTTTGTGCCAACAGTCTATGGGAAGCATTAGATTTTTAAAAAAGAATAATATTTTACAATACTGCATATTTATTTAGCTACAGAATATTTTATGTGTTGCACTGCTATGAAGTAATTTTCAATGTACAGTTTTCATTTGAAAAATGCTGAATAATATTCTTACTGGAAAGAACACCAAGTTTTGCCAGTTAGCTTAAACAGTGCTTGGCTCCAATGATCTCTACTCTGCTTTTACAAGCTAAGGATGCTATTCAGTACGTCAGATGAACAGCAAATGTGAGGATTGTGTACCAAGGGGTAATGGGGAGGCTATACTGGAAAGAAAGAAAGAAATACAATTCTGTTCCACTGGAGGATTTGGGCAGTAAGGAATGATTGCATCTCAAGCATAAATCCTTTGTGACACATTACTTATTTTGGAGACACTATGAAAGCAGTAACTGTTACTTGTCCTGCAAGCATTTATGAACAGGGTGGCTGGCATTTTAAAAATACTTATATGACCTTTTGCTGTTGCTAGGATCCATCCTGATACTTTTCAGAGTCCTGTGAGATTTTGAATAATACCACAGCATGTGAAAGGACTGTCTGTGTTTTAGCAAAGGGTCAGTGTTTTATAGTGTGAAATATATATTAAGAAATGACTAATGGTAGTAAAGGAGACAAAACAAAATCTGAAGCCAAAAGGACAGTAATAGATATTCTTACATAGTTCGGTCATTGAGTTTTAGTAGCTGCTTAGGATGGCTCTTTTCTTCCACATTCCCTATTTTCCCTGGGGAACCATTAGTGATTGTTTTACTGATTGGCATCTGTTGGCAAATGGCCTAAAAGTTTTAAAAGAGCCAGTGACCTCTGATCAGAAATCACTGTTGCAGAAGGTTTATTTATTTGAATATTATCCTCTCAATTTTATGTCGAATAATGACTGTGGAGAATAAGAAGGCAAAAAGGCCTCAAGGACAAGTAATGGCCATCTGATGTATTTGTCTTTTTTATTTAAGTGTACTCAGTTGTGAAATATTATTAAAATATAGAAATAATAGCTGTGAAAATAAGTTCTGCCCATTACAATATATTTTGTTGTTATACTTAGAGGAAATTAAAATTGATGAAATCTGTCCTATTAAAATACTTCCTGACTTGCTCTTCCTGAAGCATAGAGAAAGTGCTACCAGTGCTGCATACACAGATATATGAGAACCAATTTAGCCTGAAAAAAAGAGGTTGTCCTTTAGATCGAAGTCCTGAATTCTTCAGCCATTCTTGCTTAGACTTATTTTAGCTGTTACGGTCTTTACTTCAAAAGCAGGATACACAAGCTCTTGTAAGATTTTTATTTTTATAATTTTTTTTCAAAGTATTTTTTTACAATTATAAGAAGAAATATCAGACTTCTGTAATGGTAAATTACAACACAGTTATGTTAGCTGAGAGATGAGTGCTCCTGTAATTTCCTCACCTTGCTCTGAATGCATTACTCATTTCATGAAATTGTTGGTTGTACAGATGCAAAGCAAACAATTGTGTTGAAGTGATCTGAAAATTCATTTAGTGGATTAGCCCACTTCCACAAATGACTCTTTTTCATTATTGCCAAAATGGAGCAATTTTTACTCTCTTGTGAATCTATTTTAATTCCAATTAAAATACGTCCGATTGATAATTCCAGTTTTGATTACAGAGTCATTTAGGTTGGAAGTCAGTTCTTAATATCATCTAGTACAACCCCTGTGGTTCAAGCAATGGTAGCTACAGCAGGTTGCTCAGGACTGTGTGCAGTTGAATTGTCTTCAGGACGTTTTTCTAAACAGCGCCTTTTTAAGGAATTTAGGAAAACCTCCTAAAGGTTGTATGTACATGCTGCAGACCCTCTATTTTTCCAGATAAGAATTTCCCTAAACATACTCATCATGGGTTGCCTCGTCTTCCAGTGGAAATTGTAGCATGTTTAGACTGGTAGCTCCGAGTTGCTCTAATGTGGAGTTGCAACTTATCAAGAAAACACCTGGAGCTATTGTCATGTCAGGTTCTAAAATCTGACCTACCTGCAAGCAGCGTTAGTTAAAATTGCTTGGTACCTGTTCAGAATGTTCAGTTTCTTTCACAGTAAGATTAGGTATCTCTTGAAAACTACAAATATATTGAAGGTCTACTGAGACATGAGACAATAAATGAGGCATGTGTGAAGCTGCATGAAAAAATGAGCATATTTAACATTTACCATTGTATTTTACCATTGCCTTCCTGCCTCACTTTTAACCATAGTTAATATGCTTATTAATACAAGGAACATACTATTTTTCTTACGGGAAAAGTAATTTGCTGATGCTGGGCATTCTACCTTTGAACACTTTTGTATAATTCAGTATATATATTTTTTTTTAATGAGGTTTGTCATAGCAAGTAAAACAGAGACAGTGACTTTGGAATATTAAAAATAAAAGAGCAGGCTGTAACATACCCAACTTTTTTAAAAACTAGCGACATACATGGTTCGGCCAGATCAAAAGAGAGCAGCTAGCAGTAAAGCTATGGTTAATACTATTTTTAAAAAAGTACAAGGTAGACTTGTCTTAAATTTCAAATTTTCTGCTGAATGCCATTGGTGGTATAACCCAGAGTGAATTCTGAAGGCAAAACAGACAGACAGGGAAGAATAATGCAAAATCCCTGTATATGTATGTAGAGATACCTGTGCCGTGAAGGAAGGCTCAGTTCCTTCCTACAGATCTTGGAGCCTATGGCAACACTGCTAAGCTTTCACACAGCTGACAGCTGGGGTGCAGCACAGCAAAAGAGTGGGGAAAACATGGAACAATAGTGCTAACCTCTGAGCCCTTTCTAATCAAACAATCTGAGTCAGGTATGAGAAGGAGTCAAGCTGCCATTTCTAGAAGTGACTAATGCATAGCTCATGAGTTCACGAGGCGCAGGCCAGCATGGAGGCCAGTGAGTGCGTTGTTTTCATTCTGCTAACCGTGCCAGGCACTCCACACACTCTGCAAAAAAATTACTTTTTTTGTATCGTATGTTTATTTTTGCCATTTCCAGGGTTTTAAGTGCAATTTCTATTTTCGTTATTCGAGAGACAAAACAAAATTTTAAACTTTGTATTTTTCTAGAAAATTGAATAAGGGTCAGTAACAAGACATTCTAGTTTGGTAATAAACATTTCTTGAAACAATTAGTCAGCAGAAATACTGGCTGGTATAAATTTACAAATATGCATGCTTTCATTTTCTGTGAATTTTTAGCAAAATTGGACTGTTAATGGATGAAGCAGGAAGCTTAAAACTAGAGAAAGTCTTTAAAAAATCCCATGGCAAACCATGTTTGTCAGAAAATACATTTTTATTGTGAGAAATAGCTCTCATGTCAAGGAGAGAATGAACGAATTGCTTCTGCTGATTAGGAATGATAAAATTGGATGGCTTATTTTTTTTAAATATAATATTTTTTCTCTATAAATTTGAAATATATATCATAAAATCCACTTAAAAGTAGAATGTAATATTTGAGATTAGGGAAAACACTTCTTACTTATTTTTCTCAAATTTTCAAAGTAAACAATTTTATGACAGACATGTTTTATTGGTTCACTTGAAATAGCCGCTGTTACTGTTATCTGAACTTTTTTTCTTATATTTCCTAGTTAAATTATCGTAAGTCTGTGCAATGACGTAAAAATAATGAGATGTCGTAACAAAAAATAGTTTGGACAGGGTGTTATTTATCATCCTAAAAATTTATCACTAAAAATTTGCTCAACAGTACATCAGAATGCAAGGTCATTGCCCACACACTTGCACAAAAAAAAAAAAAAAACAGCAAAAAAACCCAAACAAACAAAAAACCCAAAAAAACCAAAAAAAATCAACTAGTGGACAATTTTCAGGATGTAAGTGACTGAATCCCAGTGTGATTACACTTCGACAATGCCTAGAGAAGCTGTTAGCCCTCCTTCACAACAACACTCCATGAAAAAGCAGCTGTCCTATTATCATCTGACTAGTGTTGTGCTATCTGTAATTCAGGGAAACTGAAAATAAATGAAATTTTATGCATATTTAACTAGCTGGACTGCTTTATTCATTCATGACTGTGTTTCAGTTTGTCACTGCTAAGTAATGCATGTGTAATAAATCTTTGCATTTCAAAGTAGCTGATACTCATCCATGTACAAAGCCAGCATGTTTTGTGTGTGTCTGGTATTGACGACAGCTATGTTAAAATGCTGCTGTCCATACCAATTCTACAGTAGATGCTGCATGGAGGATCTATGATGTCTCATACCTACAAATGCTACTGCTTTCACTAGGGAGTATCATTTATTCATTTCCAACTGTGCTTGGACAAGACCATTCAAAACAGTTGCTTTCTCACTATAAAAATATTGTGTGTTTGAAACACCCAAAATTTTTCTTTCTGGTAACTCATGAGGAAATACTCAAGGAAAATATTGAAGTCGTGTTAAGTCTCCAGAATTAATCACTTTTTCTGCTTGATTCAGTGGTTGGTTTTAGTTGTTCTCTGTGAGTCAGTCTTTCACTACAAGTGAAAGTACTTTTAAGCTTTTCCCATTTCCTTCCTTCTGTATAGATGTACAAGAGGAAAGATGTAACAGGGGAAGGTAGTTACCCATCAATGGACTGCAAATTGTTAGATGTTCCTGGGCTAAGAAACTTAAGAAAGGGTTTAAAAGCTGTTTTTCTGTGGCAGGATACATTCATCAACTTCAAGATATTGTCAGTTGTGGTCAACAGAGAGAAAGAGTTTGTCTGCTGCACATAACTTCCTACGTAACTACAGGCAGTGCAACAACCCTCCTCACCAAAAACATTGCTGTTGAGGATTTTATGTCCAAGTTCTGAATTACTTTTCCTGATAAAGACAGCTGCAAACGTTAGTAAACTATAGGAACTCTTGGAAGTGAATTACTTTGACAAGCTGTGCCATGTGGGAAAGGAATCTGGATAGGTTGGATTCACGGGCTGAGGGCAGTTGCATGGAGTTCAATAAGTCCAAGTGCCAGGTCCTTGCACTTGGGTCACAACAACCCCAGGCAGCACTGCAGGCTTGGGGAAGAGCGGCTGGAAAGGTGCCTGGAGGAAAAGGACCTGTGGGTGCTGTTTGACAGCAGCTGAACATGAGCCAGGTGTGCCCAGAGGGCCAGGAAGGCCAATGGCACCTGGCCTGGATCAGCAATGGTGTGGCAGCAGGACCAGGGCAGTGATTGTCCCTCTGTACTCGACGCTGGTGAGGCCACACCTCAAATCCTGTGTTCAGTTTTGGGCCCCTCGCTACAAGAAAGGCATTGAGGGGCTGGAGCGAGTCTAGAGAAGGGAACAGAGCTGGGGATGGGTCTGGAACACAGGTCTGATGAGGAGCAGCTGAGAGAGCTGGGGGTGTTTGGCCTGAACAAAAGGAGGCTCGGGGGGACCTTATCACCCTCTACTGCCTGAAAGAAGGTGTAGACACGTGGGGTTCAGGCTGCACCGAGGTTCAGGCTGGACATCAGGAGCAACTTCTTCACTGAAAGGATGGTGAAGCACTGGGATGGGCTGCCCAGGGAAGTGGTAGAGTCACCATCTCTGGCGGTGGTCAAGAAACGACTGGACATGGTACTTAGTGCAGTGATTTAGTTAACATGATGATGTTCAGTCCAAGGTTGGACTCAATGTTCTTAGGGGTCTTTTCCAACTTTAATGATTCTATGATTCTATGTAATTTTAAAAGTATCTGATTCTCTAATTATTTACTCCCATCAAAGATGCTTTGTTATACTCTGAGAACTTCCCAGTTCCTTTATTTTTCTACCTGAAAGTATTAAAAATAATTGAATTTAATTTATGTTTTATTAGGTTGATTTCATTAATATGTTCACTGAAAATAGCTCTTTATTTTCTCTCCCATTTGCCTGATCTTAATTTCTATGCCAAATTTAATATGAAGACTTTAAATCTTGTCTCTTGCTTCGGGGAAAGGTCAGGCATCAATTTCCATCACGCTCTAGAGAGAAGAATAATGTGTTATGTATGCTTTGTTCACAGTCCTTCACTGCTTTGAGCAAATCTGAATGACCAGTCACATAAGAGAGTAGTTTCTGTTGACATTTACTTCTGTCAAAGCAAAGGCAAACTTCTTGCCTTTTCCTCCTTATTGAAGACTGTTCTTGCTGAGTTTTATTGTGTTTGTGGATTGGTTTTGAATTTTTTATTTTTAACTGTAGTTAGTTAGTTTTGGTATAAGTAGTACAGTGCTGAATATTTTTTTAAATTTTGGGGTGAAATTGTAATACCTGCTGATCAAGTCTCTATCAGACTTGTGGTAAATTGACATAATCTAAATATGAATAATTTAAGTTGTCTGTATACATGAAATATAGACAAATATGGAGCCAAATTCCATTACCTGGAATCTACCATTCCAGTAACGAGTGTGGATTTCCTTTGCTACAGTTGTTAGTGGAATAATATTGAAGTGCCTTTTGACCACAACTGAGGACTTTTTTTCATATTTATGTGGTTTTGTTGACACAAAGGTTTAGTCATGAACTGAAGATGTCTGAGCCAAGTAATAATTTTGATTTTTTTCAGATTTCTTTTATAGGACAATTCAGGTTTGGAGAGATCTTTGGATGTCTCAGGTTTAAAGCAGGGCCAGCTCTGACATCAGGCCAGATTGCTCAGGACTTTATCCGTGTGAGTCTTTTAAAACCTCCAAGGACAGAGCTTGCACAAATTCTCTGGGAAATTGACTCAGTTACATATGGACTCTTGCCTTCTGCTAGGGGTCTCAAAATACTCTTTTATAGTTCAGAATTACCTAATGCATGAATTAAAAAGTAAGTCTGGTATACCCAATATCGTAAGAAAATCTGAAAAAGGAAAAAAAAAAAGACAAAATCAGCTAGTTGATAACAGGCTTGGTTATCTGCAGTAAAATAAATAATTAATCTAAATAAAAATAAATTAACTTTTTCCTTAAAAAAAGGCTTAAAAAAGGCTTTATAATGAAATCAAAAGAGATAATTTAATATTCAATTGGTTCAACTTTCTGCATAATTTATTTCCATATGTATGCTTTTCTTTAATCTAAGTTGTTTTTTTTTTTTTTTCTTAAGGCAATTTACTGCTTCTGTTAAAGACTAGTGGAGATTAAGTTCCTGATGTGAATAGAAACCTGATAGACCCATCCATTTTTAATTTTGTTTACATATAAAGTTATTTAAATTCATTGCAATAACTTCAAAATTTGTTATGTAAAATGAAGGGTTTTTAAAATAAATTGCAACTCTGATTTCTCTAATATATTAGTGGTTAAAATAAGACCTTTGAAACAAACTATGTGATTGGGAAGAATTCCATTGAAGTGTAGCTAACCCTGTCAGTAAAACTTCTTACTATCAGAAAACTGTTCAATTGATATGTATTGAGCATACTAGAATGTGTCATAGGAACAATGAATGATACTAGTTATTGAGCAAGAAGCTTAGGTTTTCATTAGCTAACTTGTGACTATCTGAAAGATGGCAATAATACTTGTTATACTTTACTCCTCGAAAAAATAAACCCAAAAACCCTACCCAAAATAACCACAAAATCAAACCAACTTTTTGTGTGGTTTTAATTCGTATTACTCCTTTTAATTAGGATATAGGCACAAAAATCCTAAATCACACAATTTTAAGCATTCAAGAAGTTCCAGTATAGTCAGTGATGTTTTCTGTTTTCATGGTAAGCACTAAAACATTTGCAGATGAATCTCCTTGACCACAACTGACTTAGCAACATTTTAGTCTATAGTTTAAACTTTTTTTTTTAAANGCAATGAATTGTAAGTCCCATACAAATTATCAGTGGCATGAATCTGCCTCATGTATGTGAAAGATCTACGTAATCAACCAGCTGCAACTGAAGAGAGAGGGAGAGAGAGATGAAGGTGCAGCATCAGTCTGAAGAGATCTCAAAACACAGTAATTTGGAATCTTCCAGTCAGTTGCATATAACTGCCAAATCCTCCTTATTTAAAACCAGCTACATTAGTTTATTTCAAATGTTGGAATAACTGGGAAACATATTTACCCTGAACAAGTAAAAGATATAAATTAAATATTGAATTTAATATAGTTAAGCATGGCAAATATATTCTCACATGAAATATTTTATAAGAAAAATGTTAACTTTCCAAATTAGATACTTCCATGAGAACTGTGTATTTGTTAAAAAAAAAAAAGGCAGAAAACCTAAAATTCTCAGTCTTTAGTCTACCAAGATAATCATATAGCTTTTAACTAAGTGCAATCTAATGTTCTTTACCTTTTCAAGTATATTACTTCCTCCTTTCTGGATGCTCTCCCTTGTTTCTACCCAACAATCCAATTTTTTGGCAAGTTTCCCTCTTCACTTTTGAGCTGTTATTGAGCTTCTCGCCTTGACAATCTCTGTGAGAGAAAGTACTTCCTCTAGTTGCATTTCAAGATCACTGAACTTGACAATCAAATTCCTCAAAAATCTTTAGAATATGTTCAGAACAGAAGCAAATCTTTTCTGCTTAAAGAAACTCAGTAGGTTTCTGGTGAATTGTACATCACTTTGATCTTTAGCATCAGAAGAAGAAACAAAATGGCAAATCACTCAATTACAGTCCTTAGGAGTCACAGAATCATAGAATGGGTAAGGTTGGAAGGGACCACATCTGGTCATCTGGTCTAACCTCCCTGCTCAAGCAGGGCCATCCCAGAGCACATGGCATAGGACTGCATTCAGCTGGCTCTTAAATATCTCCACTGCATTCAGCTGGCTCTTGAATATCTGCACAACTTCTCTGGGCAATCTGTTCCAGTATACAGACACTGCACAGTTCTTCCTCATATTCAGGTGGAACTTCCTGTGCATCAATTTCTGCCTGTTGCCTCTTGTCCTATTGCTTGGCACCACTGAGAAGACCCAGTGAATAAAATTGCCACACTGCCCCTCAATACCAAGCGAGCATTGCACGAAGACACCCCTTAATGTGACACCTGGGGTCTGGGATCAGCCTTCACATCACTGTGGAAACAGCTACAGAGATTAGGTGACCTTTTTGCCCCCCATGTCTTACTGAAGGGCAAACGCAAGCTGCCCTTTTCTTCCGAGTGCCTCATGATGTCCTCTGCTGAGGAGAATGAGGATAAACCCCATTCCATGTCCCATTGTGTCTGCAGCTCGCAACATCCATTCAGAACTAAGGACTTTCTGAAAACCATGCTGGATGACTTGTTATCAGTAGGTTTGTGATAAATGGAGGGAATTTTATTTGGATAGTAAATAAAAGTTTCAGAATTGTTTATTTGTGTCCCATTCCTTTTCAGTAAGTTCCGCTTTGGTTTTCAGAGTGCCACCTTCTCACCTTAGGGCTCTTTATGTCCTCCTTTCTCTTCAGCCTTTCTCTGCCTGCTCTGTTTCTTTCCCTGTGTCTGTCTGTACCCATGGCAGCTCCAGCCAAAGACCCTCACCACATCATTTTTCCCAGTCCATGTGCTAAAACAACCCTTGATTAAGTTATGAAAGCTGGTTGTGAAATGTCACTGTAAGATCTTGCTCCACTTGGGTTTCAACCCTTTAAGAGCTTTGCCTTAAAGGGCAGGAACATCTTTTCCTTGCTGGAATCTGGAATTCCAGCCACTGCACTGTGTGCCATGGATCACAGAGGGGAATTACCGAGGCTCCCCGGGTGTTGTTTCTGCCCTGCCTCCCAAGGGAGATGTGCAGGTGACAACGTCCCGAAGCCGTGTGGGCTCCCAGAGCAGACAGCAAATGTTTGCTTGCTGCACATTTTCAAGCACATTCCCAGCTCAATGCAGAGGGAAGAAGAAAAGGAAGGTGAGGAGATGACAGAATCATGGAATGCTTGCAGCTGGAAGGGATCCTGCCCAGGTGTTATGATCCCGTTAGGGAAAGATGCCCCTGCCCCAGAGAAGGTGCAAATGAGAGCATATGACGACAACATATGGATTTTGTTTAACATGGATTTTATTTACCAAGAAAGGGGAGGTAGAGAGATAGAAAGAAATAGGAAAGAGGTCTCAGAGAGAGAGAGCAGAAGATAATAATTTGGTACTAGATAATCTTTAAGGCCCTTCACTTCATTCTATGATTCTAGATGATGTGTGGATGTGTATTTTAATTTGATATTATTATTTACTACTATTAGTATCTCATCTTCTTCTTCACTACTACTATTTCTTTTTCTTCATCTTAGTCATTCTTATTTTTCTTATTCTTCTTTTAGTTTTTCTTATACTTCTTATTCTTCTTATAATTTACCAATAGTATTTCTCCCTGTTCATCATCTTCGTCTTCTTCATTTACTACTACTACAATTTCTTCTTCTCCTTTACATTCTTATTCTTATTTTTATTATTCTTATTCAACTTACTATTTTCATTGTTATTCTTTTTCTTATTATTTTTATTACTACTTTTCTTCATCTTCATCTTAGTCATTCTTATTTTTCTTATTCTTCTTTTAGTTTTTCTTATACTTCTTATTCTTCTTATAATTTACCAATAGTATTTCTCCCTGTTCATCATCTTCNAGCGCCCGCCTGAAGCGGGACGGACGTTTCTTAGGGGCAGCCGGCAGCTGCCTGAGGGCCTGGGCTCCTGGCTGGGGAGCTGAGGGGCCTGGGGGGCAGCAGGGGCCGTGCGGGGCAGGGCCCTGGCTCTCTGCCCCTGCTGCCTTCCCCTGCTCAGCCGAGGCCGGAGAAGCTGCTGCCTCGGCCGAGTCCTGAGAAGCGGCGTCGGGGTCCTCCAGGAGCTGTGGGTACTTGGGGTTGACCCAGATGGTGTGGATGATGATGCGCTCGCAGTCCTGCGACTCCTCATTGTCACTGCCACCTCCACTTTCGGACAATTCTGGGTCTTCTCTGACTTCCCCTTCGGACAGCTCTTGGTGGATGAAGTGTTCCCACTGGGGAAGCACTTCGTCACTGTCACTTCCACTTTCGGACAATTCTGGGTCTTCTCTGACTTCCCCTTCGGACAGCTCTTGGTGGATGAAGTGTTCCCGTTGGGGAAGCATTTTGTCACTGTCACCTCCACTTTCGGACAATCCTGAGTCTTCTCTGACTTCCCCTTCGGACAGCTCTTGGTGGATGGAGTGGAACACACTTCCTTGGGGAAGCACTTTGTCACTGTCATCTTCTTTGTGGGAAAGCTCTTGGATTCCCATGTCTAGCTGCTGGGACAGCTCTCGGCGTCTCTCAGATTCCCATGGGGACAGATTTCCCCACTGGCGCAGTTCCTGGCCCACGGATGGTTCCTCCTCTCCCTCTTCCCTGGCGCAGTTGCACTCTATCCACTTAATTGTTCTCCCCCACTCCTCTATGATCTCTTGCAGCCACCACTCAGCGGAGAGGCCTGGGGGCCAGCAGGGGCTGTGCAGGGCAGGGCCCTGGCTCTGTGCCCCAGCTGTGGAGGAAGGAGGCGACTGCCTTGGCACATCAGGGGCCACAAGGCCCTGGCCCCCAGGCAGCTGCCCTCCGGCCCCATCCCAGCTTCCTCCGTCCCCTCTCCCTCTGGGGATGGCTGTCACGGGGGGCCTCATGCACAGGCCCGGCTGCTCCATGGCTGGGGGTGAGTTGGGGTTTGCCTCCTCTGTGAGCATCTCCATCCTGCTCTGCTGCAGAGGCTCTCAGGGGAGCTGCTTCCTTGCGAGACAGCGGCTCTCCTGGGACTGGGCACCACAGGGCTCTGTGCTCCTTAGATACCCCTCAGGCAGGGCAGGGCTCTGCCATGATGTCACAATGGCCTCTGGGCACTACAGTGTCCCACATCACCAATGGCCCTGACACAACGTGCCTGTGTCACAAAGGGCCACACCCGACATCCCTCAAACAGCCAAACACACTGGAACTGGCATGGAGCAGTCCTCGGACTTGGGCACTTGTTGTCCCTGATGTGCCCAGAGCCCTGTGAGCCTTTGGACACGGTCCCACACAACAGCCCAAGCCCCACACTGCAGAGCCCTGGCTTTGGAGGGTGGGCTATCTGGGGCATTAGCCATTGGCCAGATGGATGCAGCCAGAGGGTTGTGGGCAGTGGCTCTGCTGGAAATGATACGACTTCTAAAATGTTTAAATCACTTTTGTCATGGGTTTGTTCGCCTATGCCAAAGTAGGGGGGTTTGAAGGTTTTCTTCAAAAGACTCTTTTCACCAAGGCTTTGCATTTTGCTGGCTGAGGCCTGATGGGCTTCAATCAACAAAAAGAAGATTCCTAGGCTCTGAAAGTTTAGCATCTACAGGCTGGGAATAGCCAGAAGATACAGAGAACATAAATGGACATTAGCAAACATTATCCCCTGGTGTGGTTGTAGACACCTCTTTGGAGACACAGTTTTGTGTCACCAGCAAACTTGCTGAAGGCCCACTCTGCCTCACCATCCAGAACAGGCGGAGCAGGACAAGAAGAGCGGTGCCAAGGATGGGCAAAAAGGGGGACTTTCCTTAGGGAGAGTGGGGCAGGAGAGGTGTTATCCTTCAGCCCACCAAAGACGCTGGTGTCAAACTCAGAATTTTTTGGTTTTCATACAATACAAGGTTTCCCCGTCCCTTGGTGTTACGGAGTGATGCTGTTTGCACACTAAGCAACAGCTGCAAAGAGTTATGTGAACAGCCCCACATCTCTTCATGCGATAAATAACCTTGTTAATGTCACCTGTGGGCCCTTGGCTTTGCTTACCAATGGGCCAGTCTTTCTCATCCAAGAAAGAAGGATTATAGAATCTTTGTGTTGAGGAGGCTGAGGCCTACTCACCTGGCTTGTGGTAGAATTACCTTCCGATACTTGCATTGATATGGTTCCCTATATATTTTTAAATAACCGGTACTTTTTTATATTTTCTCCCAATAACTGATTTTAGCATTGTATTGTCTTTATTAAGCATAGAAAGTGCAGCAGTTGAACTGCATTATTTCATGAGATGCCCTAGAGCCATCAAAATTCAGATGCCTTTCTGAGTCACAGCGTCATTCTTGCTCTGGGCAAGGAGGTAGCAATTTGCTGCTGGCCTAAATTTACCAGCTCAAAGTTTCCAGTTTCTCCCCTACCTTCTCTTCCTATCTGTGTAGCTTCACTTCTCTGGCCAGGAAAAGCTCACTGATCCAAGTTTTTGACAGACTGAACAAGGAATGAAGGGAGATGTTGCATTGCATTAGTCTTAAGAAACTGCCTTGTTCAGGAGCAGCTGAGCCCTTCAATTTTAATTTCTTTCCTGTGGGACCTCTGTTGTGTTTTGACATTTATAAGTACATATTAGAAACTGATAAACAATTGAGCGGTGATGTTAAATTAGCTTTGCTGGTGGTTTAACTCTTCATGTGCACTTTTCATGCATTTACTTAATGTTTTAAAGACAATTTCTAATCTTTCAGTGGCAGCTAGCTTTCCTTCAGTGTCTGTAACACAAATCAGTGAAACGATGGACTGCTTTAAAAAAAAAAAAAAAAATGTCAGAAGTCAGAATTTGACCTCCAAAGTTCTCTTTTTGGCCATCAAAGAGGATTTTTCTAATTGTTTGTTTCGCTATGCATGGCTATCCACCTTTTAATTTATTTTGCTGTGTTGCAGTGCACATCCCTGATATGCTGACTGACAACTTTTTGTAAAGTAATAAAACATTTCCTGAAATGTTACAGTTCTAGGAGAGATTCTGTTCTATGAGATCACATTTATTTCTGTTCTGTGTAGTGTATGTTTGTGCACTCTAGTCTGATATAGGTTAGTAGATCAAAAATAACACAATATGGTAACCAGTGTGATTGATGATGGAGAGGACTGACGGGGCAGCAGTCAGGCAGACTGCATGGTATATTTGGCATTTCTACAAAATCATTGTGTTAAATTAATAGCCACATCATTTTCAATCCCATAAAATTTGGCTCCACTTTTAAATTTATGTTATGATCACAGGGAGGAGTAATTTTCTTTTCTGATGTTTGACTTTTATAAATGCACCATAATTCAGAGTCATGACAGTGCAGTGTTATATTACTAAGCAATGAAGTTAAACAAAGACCTTTTAGCTGATTTCAGATTCTACAAAATACTTTGAGACAAAATTTAGATATTAAAAGTTACATGTCACATAGGATTTTGGAATCAGGTGCTTCTTGATTTAAATATCTCAGATAGAACATGTGTCTCAAGCATTTTTGAACGTTTTCTGCCATGAGAGCTCATATGGTAGAGATGCTGTCAATTACCAGCTAAAGAATTGACTTATAGTAATTTCTAAAAATAGAGATGGCAGTCAATTTAGGTTTTGTATTTAACAGAGCAGAAGAGGAAAGCTTGAAGCATGGATTTTGACTGAAATGGTAAAAACTTTCCTAAATCAAACAGATGATGTTATAGTAGTCAGTTAATTAATGCATTGAGGAAAAAATCTTGTTCAACTCCATTTTTAACATAATTCAAAATTCTCTTACTTCTCTGTGTGTTATTTACAGTATTTGGGGATGTGGACTATTCTTATTATGGAGACAAGTTTTATAATTTCTAATTTTAAAAAATTAAGCAGATAGTGTTGAAGCGGATTGTCCTTTGTGATGTTGTATCAAACCAGCGTAACATAGTTAAGTAAAGAAGTCTTCCTATTTACCTAAACACTTTATATTTTGAGAATCGAGTTAAAGGTTACTTGGCATAAAGGTAGTGATTCTGGTTTTAGGTCTGAGTGTGATTAACTATTTTATAATACGTGTGGCAATCATTTATGTAAAAATGTTTGCGTACATTTCAAAATTTCAGCCTTATTTCGACAGAAAGTTAAAAATTGCAGTGAGAAATGACTGAGGTCTCAGCAATGACGGTTTTGTTGGAACTCTTCACTTTTAGCATTAAGAGCATAGGACCAGTTTATACACTGACATTCAATTCCACAAAACCTAAGAGAAGGTGTTGAAGAGGAACCCTCATCATCAGGGAACATGAGAGAACATCTCTATGGATCTTTAGCCTTAGAGGCTTCCCAACATCCCCTAGCAAATCTAAACCTCACAGGTGCCAGTACCATATACTTCCACGAATGGTTTGAAGCACTTCCCTCCCTTCCTTTCTCCAAGATCTAGTCAATTGATAAAACCATCTGATAGTCTTTAAAGAAAATATGTTTCTTCCATTATGTATGTGGAGAGCAGAAAACAGTGGTCTTTATTCAGGCTTGTTTTTTATCTTTTCAGCAACACTAACCCTACTAAAATTTTCTAAAGCATCTGACATTGTTGTCATTGCACATAGGAGCACAGAGAGGTCTAATGAAGGTAATGTTCTGTGAGTAATACAATGTAGTATTTCATCTCAATGTTCCAAGGAAAAACATAGTTTTGTTCTTTCCCTCTGAGCTCCTGACTCCATTGCACATTGCTTCACATTTCTTTTCCCCAGGCAGAAACTGACCGTTAAATATATTTATGTACCTTTGTCCAGCTACAGTTCTCAGAGTTTGCTTACTATATTATGTTATTTTAAAGTATTTTCCTTGACTCTAATTATATAATAACTACATCCATTCCTACTTGCTTAAATGAAGTATGCAGAGTGAAGGGAAGATCAAAATCACTGAAAGTATCTTATTTTTAACTATCAGTTTTGCAAATACTCAGAAGTTGAACTTAAATTTATGAAATTTGTATTTTTACCTTCAAATTCAACCTTCTTCAAAATGTTGAGAAACTAAGTCAATATTTTAATTTCTTTGATTACTGGATTAATCTGTCTTTGAAGTAAGCAGACCTACAAAACTGTCTTTAAAAGCTACATCTTTCTGTCAACGTCAGTTTTTAAATTCCACATATGAAAGAGAAAACAAAATGCCTACAGAAAGTATATTTTCTTTTTTTGAAAGATTGGTGCTTACAGTTCTCTCTCTACTTCCAAACACTGTATGTAGTTTCGTAAGGTGCTACTGTATATAAAATTCCAATAGGTTTGCAGTCCATCCAGAACTGTGTCTCTTTTGCATCTTTGGACTTATATTGCCTCATCATGTATATTTTGGTGTATGCTAGGAGTAACTACACAGTCCTTTTTCACTGCTTTGTGAAGAAAAAGGATGCCTTTAGTTCAGTCCTGTCCCTTAGAAAAGGAAGCATGTGTTTATTTTCCCAACACAAGTCTTAATGGCATGTCAAGGTAATCAAATTCTGAAAAAAAAAAAGTTTTAGTTTTTATTTGACCATACTAATATAGGCATTTACCTTGAAGTTTCCAGAAGAATATACCTGTCTGTGGTTGTATACTTACCCATATATATGAATGTAAGCAAAAGATTATTTTCAATAGGGTGATGCATGTTTAACCTTCAAACATGGAGCATACAATTGAACTTTCACAGGCATTTTGTGTCGTGTTCAAAGAATTTGGTAGAAGTTACATCAAAGGCACAAATCAACATCTGACCACTGATGTAAATAAAAGAGACAAATACTTGAAGCCACGTAGGGATTCATCAGAGAACCACTTGGCACATTATTTTAGTCAGAAGTACAAAAAATTTTGATTTATTCAATTTCAACACACTCTGTCACATCCTCTACAGAAACCTATTCAGTTGTTGAATGCAGGACACCACCACTCTAATTTCCATTAATTTATTGTGAATCTTATTTAATTCTTTAAAATTCTCTTTAGCCAATTTAGCTTCATCAGAAGAGCAATGTTCATCTGAATCAGTCCTGTGGGGATGATTTTTTACAGTTAATTAGGCATTCATTAGCTACTAGCCCGTAGAAAGCAGGAAGTTTCTTGGCTTAACTGTTAATCAATAGATTAACCCTGTTCTTCCTCTTTAATTTTTTAGACACTGAAAAATTCATGGAAATATCCTTTCAGTCTTCTTGGAAAAACACTTCAGTTCTAAACTAAATGCTGAACAGGATATGATAAACATTTTTCTCACTGATGTCAAGATAAGAACACAAAAAATCACAGAATTCTGATTTCTTTAGATTTTTTTCCTTGAATATGCTGACATTATGGAAATTGAGTTTTACTTATGTGATGTCTGATTCTACAAGCTGTGGCACTTGATTCCATATTCTGGAATGAGTTAGTATTAGCATACTCTTTCAGATACATACATTCCCTTAAAATAATTAAACATTTTTTTCAGCTACACAGATTACTGATATTTCTAAATATACTCAAGTAAGTTTCAATAATTTCTGCTCTTATTTCTGATAATTTTTGATTTCCAGTGTTTTCATTCAACACATGGAGATTCTTCATGTTTATTATGCTATAATGGAAACAAGTTTTAGTCTTCTGATTTCTGCTGTCCTTGGAGCTTCAGAGAATTGAAAAGAAAAATAATTGAAGCTTATTTTAGATGACCAGTCTACTGTAGACTGATTCTCCTCATTTGCACTAATTTAACACAATCTTTCTGACTCTCATAGAGTTATTATCTCCTGATTACTTATGAGTCAGACCCTCAGACAAAGGTCTGACATGGCAATGCTAATCAGAAACTAAATTGTTATATTATGTATTTTAATAAGTGCTAGAGACAAGTAAATGGAAATTACTGTGATACAGTGATTCAGTAAAAAAAATAGTCTCACCAGAATCTGCAGAGTTTTTTAATTAATTGGAATGGCTTGCAATCAAATGGTGTTCAAGCAGCTGTAATTTCAGCATTCCATAGGGCATTTCAAGGGTTTGTCTGAGATTCACAGGAGCAAATGACACAAGAAATAGAATAGTGAAATGGAATATGCGTATTTTTCCAAATATGTACCGCATTCAGTAAACTACTTTTTTTTTGTCTTTTTAAGGGCTTTTGATATGAGCTTCTAGGTGTTCATAAACATTTCCAAAAGCTGCATTCCAGTGTCATTTCTGTCCACACATTAATGACAAAATTAATCTGTGTGTCTGGCATAGTAGTTAGGAAAAAAAAAAAGTAAATACTGTAAAGGATACTTTAATATGAATACTTTCTTAATCTTCAAGCGAAGAAGTCTGGTAGTATGATGTTTCTTGTTTCCAACAGATTTAAGTAATGTAAACGCAGTGTGTAAACGCTAGAAACAAAACAATTCTCTGTTCTTTAGTTGTTCGTGTTTTAGTGAAATAAGAGATGCTACAGGAAATATATATATATATATTTTAGCAATAGAACTACTCAGTTTTTGATAGTCTTTCAGAGCTAATAGAAATTGGAAAATGGAATAATATAGCACCTCTATATGCAATTCACTTAAGGCAAAGACTAATTCAAATTTACAGGTAGAATAAATCACATTTTGCTCCAATTTTTTCTTCATTTAGTTTCTTTTTCTGAGGATGCTATGTGTTAAGATTATTCATCTTAATTCAAAGTTCCACTTCTAGAAATGTGGTTAGTTACACAACTGGTACTATTTAAGCCATCTACTAATGTGTGCATCAGATTTAATTTTTTTTTGTGTGATAATTAATTCTGATTATGGTCTTCACAATTGGATCTTCATAACCATTGCAATAAATCCAGGTTGCTCTATACCTGTTAACATGAAAGGTGTTGAAGTCACCTGAGAGAAGCAGAAGAGTTTGCAGAATTTAAAGAATCTGAAGACAAGTCCAGATTCTTTTATCTCTGGAGCTTTTTATTCTTTTAGAGATCATTAAAGTTGAGCTTGTCACTCTTCTATTTGTCTAAATGACAAATTGTTTCATAGCAATGTTTCCTCTCAAGGATTAAAAAAAAAAAAAGGGGGTTAAGGGGAACAAAACAGTAAAGCAACTCCTGGGGTTTTTTTCAGCATAATTGTTTTCACAGGGAATTCCCAAAAACAAATGAAACAATGCTTTACCTGTGAAGAAAGCATAATAATTTGGTGTCAAAATAATACTTTCTTTTTTTAGAATTGGAATTTCTTTTTTCCTTTTCTACAAATATAAAACCCTACAATAGTGGTAGAGCCATTCAGGACTTGACTGAATGTGTTTGGATGGAGGAATGGTCTGGATGGAGAAATGGTCTGATTTTGTCAATAAATAGTGTTCATATTTTGCAGCTGAATGTGTCTCTTTGTCTCTGTGAAAATGAAAGCATTTGAGAAAAGAACTGAAACTGAAAATTGTAGTAAATGCAGTTTAATGTGAGCCTTGTACCTGACCTGAAGGTGCCATTTATCCAGTACAAAACTATCAGGACTTACAGTTTCAGGTTTATCGTTTCAATGAGAAAGATCATTTGTTACAGGAAGGAAGGAAGGAAGGAAGGAAGGAAGGAAGGAAGGAAGGAAGGAAGGAAAGAAAATTCAATGTATGTTTGCAGCTGAAGGATTTCTATTAAGGTAGAAAACATTTAGTGGGCCAGAAAAAAAAATACACACATACATGAATACTGAGGATAAAAACTCCACACCAGATTATATCAAAGTTGTTAAAAAACAGTCACTAAATGAGAATATATTAGTTATCGGTCTTTTCTTGTCTTTCAGACTGTGAAACAAAACACTAGAATGGGTTTACATGAGTATCTATCATTACTGCAAAACAAAACTAGATTATTTGGGCAATGAATGCATAATTAACGATTTTCTTCATTTAACTGATTTATTGTGTTTTTGAGATTAATTTTTGGTAGATGGCAGTGCTCTCATGTTTAGGGTAAAATTAAATATCAGAAAGAAAAACTGGAATTTGGATTGTTCTGATTTCCAAATTCTATTCTAACTGTTATAACTAAAAACATGGTAATCTTCACTTATTAAAAAATTTATAGCAGTTTTCCTTATAAAATTTGGAAATAGATGCAGAATGCATTATTTATAGTTCACATAATTCCTCCTCTACTGTTCCGTTGCTTTGATCAAGGGTGCAGTGTGGTTACAAGCTCAGTTCTCCTGGTTATATCACAATAGTGTACCTGCTCTTTCCAGGAGGCTGGTTAGATAAAACTGTGGAAAATTAAGTGGAGGATAATTTTTTATTTTTGTTTTTCAACATGTTGTATGAATTTTCATCATGTCACAGTAAAGCACAGTGAAAATGCAATTATAGCAAAGACAGATATTTCACAAAGTGACTTCAAACTCCTAAGGAGCTGCTGGAGGTGCTGCAATAAAAATATTTATACTCTGTGTTCGTATTGGACCCTAGTTTTCCGAGACTGATGATCACCAGTGATCAGGAAATCATTTCCTGTAAAAAAGCGAGCCTTGGAGAGTTTTTTTTCAGCTTTAGAACAAGTAGAACAATAGTGTGAAGTCCTGTTACCAGGGAGTCTCTATGGATCTCAGCACTTCACATGAGAGAGGAAAAAGTACAATGCAAGCAACTTGTGGCACTTCTGTTCATTTTGTAGATTTTTGGGGGCAGGTAAGGAGTTTCTTTTCATTAGGACCCCAGGCCACTCCGAAATCATATAGAAGACTTTCAGATAGGTAATATGGTATTCTTTATCTAATTCTCAAGAAAATAGGTTCTTCTAGCTTGCCGTGTTTACTATAAGGATGTTATCCATAGTGCTGTTGTGTAAATTACTTGGTATACACTTTTCTGAGAGTGGAAATATTTCAGGTATTTCTAGTTATATTCAATGGAAATAAAAAGAAAAAGTTGGTGTTTTATCACGTTTTAAAATATTTTATACTTTTATGCTTAATGAATAGTATAAAAGTAATTTAAAATGTTAGGTAACTTGAAGGTAGGGGGAATTGAGAAAATATTTCTTGGAAACATTGAAATTCACATCCTCTTTAGCAGCATCTCAAATGATATGTAGGTAATTTGGTGTTGCTACATGATTCTCATAACCTCTTCTGAGGTTTAAAGAATATATTTCAGAAGTATTGCACTGCGAACTCTCACTAATGTAAAAGGCTCTTTGTTCTGCCAGGAAACAGACAATGCATTTTAGCTCCGTTGGAAAATTAATAGCTCAGCAAGATTTCCTTTAAGAAGATCAAGTACTGTCTACGATTGTACCTCTCATTCTATGAATACATTTTTCCATGGTCTGAAAATCATTCCTATATGTGGCCTGATGCCCTGAGCTAGTTTATAAATAAATACTTCTTGAAATCCAGATTTTTAAATACAGTCAATTCATTTAGGAGATAAACAAGTTTGTCCAGAAATACTTAAGGACTAAATCACAGCATCTTTTCAAAACAAAAATTATTCTAGTGCAACCTGAATCTTATACATGATAACATAATGTAATTTTTAACACTTACTTTTGGCTCTTTGTCAGGATCAGTATCAGAATCAGTTTATTTACTGCTCAGTGAGGCTGAATTCAGAATTTGGCAGTCTCTAAGTAGCTTGGGTTGTGTGAGGTCTGTGCAGTAGTAGATTAGCCTTTCCTGTCTTGTCAGACCTTGCCACCACAATATAAAATTGACTACCCACATGCAATTAATAAATAAATGCTGTTTACTTAGGTTCTAAGAGCTCTGTTTTGGAATTTAATGTGTAGTAAGAACAGACGCAATACAGCACGTAGAGTGCTTGCATGACCTGATTAGATTATTCAATCATTTGTTAAAATCAAAGGATGTGAAGATGTCTTCATCTTTTTTTCATAATTTCTCTGAAATCTGGAAAAAAAAATCCCATCACTTTACATTTATTGGGAAAGTCTTAGAAAACATTTTATATTATGCCCTAGTTATACATGCATTTAATTAAATCTACCTGTCAGCAGTATTGAAACGACTTATTTATTGGTAAGTGCAGCTAGGATACAGTTAGAAAGTGATTACAAGGCAGACTCTATCATCTTTTACTACGAATATTAAATAAAGTTAACATTTTAGCATATCTTCTATATTTTTTTCCTAGTTTAAATAAAAGTAACTTGCTTAAGCACTGTTTGTCAGAGGAAGAAATTAACATTTAATTAAGTACTAATAAATCCAGTAATGACCATGGGGTGGTTTCTTTTTTTCAAATGTGTAAAAAATATTCTTGTGGTGTCACCTTTTCTTGCCTTATCATTCTAATTAGAGTGCTGTCATCTTTCATGACAATCAAAATACATTTATTGATTTTTTTTTTCATCTAGTTGAGCAGAGGCAACAGATTCAGACAAACTGAAAAGTCCTCAGTTGATAATTTTCTTTTAGTAATAAATCTCTAAATTGAATAATTTGAGAATAACCTCCTCTGGATAACTGTGTGAAATCCCAATAATCACTATGAGACCAGACAAAATTTTCTAGTAAAAGATTTGTTTTAATAAAATCTATTAAATTAAAGCCTGAAGGGGAATAATGCATTATCTGGTCTTTTATGGTGCAAACTGTAATATTCCATGTAGTCACTTTCTGGACTCGGTTGCATACTTGCCTAATGAGAATGTATTTTTCAGAATTATAACTATTATTTTGTCATATTCTAGTTCTGAATTTTCAAATTTCATTGTTTAAGTTTACACAAGCAGATGTTCAGGTCGTTTTGTTTACTTGTTTTTTGAGGTTTGTTTTTTTTTTTCATTTTTTTGGTTTTTTTAAGGAAAGAAAAAAGACAAAAGTATTATTTCTTAAAATTTCTGAGCTTTGAGGAAGAGAAAAAAGAATGAAATGATGAATCAAGTGCCAAGGAAAGTATGTTCTTCATCTCTTAATGCTCCACTAACAAGTTAAAAAGGAATAAAATAATTTTAAAAGTCACAGAACATGAAAACAAAAAGGAGTTTAAGTTTGGTTTATTTGTATAAGAGGACACATCTGCAGTGTGCAGTCCTGTATAAATAGTGGCAGAAAGTTAAATTATGTTCCTTCTTTATGAATACTTTAGTCAGTAAACATTTCAACTAATAAGCTGCTGGTTTTTCACATTTAGAAAGCAAAAGCATTGTGTGTTAAATTGGAATATGTCTATACATAGGTCAATATATGAGGATTTGTTTTATTGTAGAGCTGTTAATGGCTCTATTTAGGCACTTCTGTCTTTTTGCCCTATTTTTCTTCTAAGAAAAAAACCCAACCTTCCTGTGAGTTCAATAGGGTTTTCGTATTTGTCAGTTACAAAATCTAAAAAACCTTCCCTACTTCTAGTTCTTTACTATCTCCTTGTAACCAGTGTCCTGTTCAACCTGCTACATCCAACTCCAAACCAGCTCTCTTCATTATGAAATCAAGTAAAGCTATAGTTCCTTCTCAAATCCAAAGTTTTAGCAGTATCTGTTAATTTCTTCAAGCACAGAAAGGGTCAAAATATGTTCTAAAAACACGTGTAGGATTGCCTTTTAGTCTAATTATGTTAACTTATAAAACCTCCAAAGCATGTCTTTAGTGGTGAAAGTTTTATTACTTGGAGGTAAACTCTGCCTTCCTTTGTGTTTTCTTTTAGTGTTAACGCAGCTTTAGGGAACAGTGTATGATGCTAATGTACACTGAAATAATTATATCAATAAAGTTTGACCAATTTAATTTAGCTAAGAAGCTGAAATTTACTATTTTTAAATCCCCCAAATTCCCTGGTCGTTCGCGCACCTTTACCACCTGCTGTCACAAAAAGAAGTGTTTCATTTTCTATCTTTGCAATTACTCAATGCATTTCCAGAAACATTGTAACACGACTGATTTGACTGTACTGCCGGAGTGTAACTGTGTGTCAGGATGTGTCTTCTGGAGCCACATCACGTGCATGTTTGTACTGCCAAAGAAAAAGGAGTTGCAGAAAGCAAGTGACTTGCAACATTCCTCCAAAAATACTGTGCTTTCTTCAGCAGTCACCTTTGCATCAGATCTCATGCTCTTCAGCAAGACTAAATGATTTATTTATTTTTATCGTTCACTCCAGTTAGACAACATTTTTTTAGTATGTCTCATGTTGAGTTCCAGGTTGTTCTTTTCTCGCAGACTTGTATTTTGAGAGAATTGCTGAGAATAGATTGAGTATCCTTTACCTGGGCCTTTTCCACCATGTGATTATACTTCTGGCAGTGCTTGGAAACTGTGGGATATCCTCCATGCTCCACTTCTGAGGCTCTCAAAACTTTTAAAATCTGCCATGTGGTGATATCTTGGTTTGAGTTAAATTAGATAATGTAATGGAGCTTGTTTAATTTATGTACTCTTTTTCATGAAACATGCATTACTTCACTCACAAAGGTTGTAATGAATTATTTTTATTATAGCTTCTTGAAGTAACAAGCTGTGAGTGTAGCTGAGGTGCCATAAGAGGACAAAGTAAATAAACAGAGGTTTTTGTGAAAGAATACAGACTGAGTTTTGTTCAGACCTCACTTCTACAAGTAATTGTTTTGATTAAGAACTGATATTTGTTCTATGCTTAGTATGTGCTGCAACAGTGGTCTTGGTTAGGTAATAATGACTCTTTTTTTTTAAAAAAAAACATTCCAGATTACTATGGTGTTTCAATCAACTCAGAAATATAAGATATACTGTCTAATTATGTTCTATTTTGTTTTTTTTTAAAACAGAACAAGGCAAAATTATAATCCCTATGTTCAGCAGCAGTGGGCTTACTCCAAAGTAGCACAAGATGAAAGTTTTTCTGTCAAGAAATGATATTAAAGATACTTTAATTCATTTTATGCCTACTATGCCTGAGATTTCACCGCTACATTTACTGTACTCATAAACGTGTTTGAGGGTTGCCCGGGCCAAATGATGGTGGTGTTATTCAAAAACTTTTGGGTTATTGTGGGTGTTTTGCGGCATGTTTAGTGAAAATTTTCATCTGGAAGGTTGCCAGTGCCATAAGGAGGAATAAAGTCTGAATGGTTCAAGAAGTTTTGGGAATTTAAGAGTCTAACTCAGTGCCAAATGCATAAATATTAACATTATGTTTGAATATATTGTTATAAGGGGTTTTTTTTGTGGTTTTGTTTTGTTTTGTTTTGTTCTGGTTTGGTTTGTTTTTTGGTTTGTTTTTTGTTTGCTTGTTTGTTTCGGGTTTGTTTAGGGTTTTTTGGTTTTTGGTTTTTTTTTTTTTTTAATTTTTGCTTAGGCTCCTCAAAACTAAACTTGATTTCCTACCTTTCCTGCCATGAGGATTAGGTGGGTTAGGGCAATGAGAAATAGCTCTCTGTGAATACAACTCAGTGACTGGAAGGATTTACAATATTAACAGTCATTTTGAAGATATTTTAAAGTCTAATAGTCTGTGTAAAATTGGAAAAAAACCCCTGTGCCTTCAACAGATTTACCATAGCCAAAAAGAGTTGTTTATCATATGTTATAAAGGTTTCTTTTCTAAGGCCTCAATATTATTTTTAGCTAAGGAAGGATGTTTTATGTATTTCTTAAAATATAAAGAAAAGATTTATTGCTTCATTTTTTTTATTTATGGTGGGTATCAGTTAATAGAATTGCACATTTATGAAGGTAGTATATTTTGATAATCAAATGACCTTGTAAAAATTTCTTACTCTCCCCTAGGTCCTATTAACAAACTCAGTGCTTAGTTCACTTACCAACTTGTTGCCTCCCTTTCTTTTTCTAGTGTTAAATGAAGTGTCTATACTTGAAGGGCTGCTGTTTAATTTTAACTGTGGTGTAATTTATCTTTCCTTCATACTGAAGGAGCCTTAATATGGAAGGATTTTCCCGAGTAAAATTTTGTGTACCAGTGTAATTCCTGGTCTCACACGAAAATACCTGTGCTTCCATAAAGCACTATTTAATAAAATAAATTCATCTTCCTCTATGGAATGTAACTGGCAAAAGCAAAGCAATTAAGCATTTTAGTGTACAAAGCCATAGGAGAGATGGACACACAACTATATTTCTTTCAACCTTCTCCTTGTGCTGATGTGATGAAAGAAATGATTTGCCAAAATCCTGTGCTGCCTGATTTCCATGCTGCCTGAGTTCTTCTTTGCTCCCTAATTCACACTGTTAAATGGCAGAGCCAGAGCAGGCTGAGCTCCCTCGCGGGAGGGCACTGGGATGACTGAGTCCCCCAGGCAGGAGCCAGCAGCGTTGGCCCTGGAGCTGGAGGCCCAAACAGAGTAGGGGCCCTGTCATCTCAGAGAGGGCACAGATAAGAGTTTCTTCTGAAATGCACAAAAAAAACCCCAAATAGAAGTCACTGACAAATAAAGTCAAAGGAAGTAATCAAAACTTAGCTGGCTGAAGCTGATCAATTAATTCTGGCAATCACCTCTACATACCACCATCTGATTTTATATATTTAACTTTTTTCCCCCTTACATTTAACTATTTGATCTTGATTCATGAGGGTGAAACTTCTTGCTCTAGGTTGGCATATTAAAAATTCTAACATTAAAATATCTTGTACAAGATCTTTCTAGAGAAATAAGAAGAACCACCATGCATATTAAATCCCTTGCAAGAATTTCAGGCTTAGTTTTTTTTGTTCAGGTAGGCAGTGTATAAATTTAGATATTATTTTGAGTAACACAGAGCAAGAGCAATCATAAGGTTTAACAAAAGACATGAATATGCTCCGTACGACCTATCTAGAAAAAAAATAAACACATTATGGGCAGGTATTTTATCCTAAATATTGGCTTCACCCAGCAACAATTTATTCCAAAATTATTTATGACTTAGTGTTTGCCTTGCACTTGTACAGAAAAAACACTCAGGTCACTGAAGTGGGTGTTTTAGAAATGTTTTCATCTCTCTCCTATTAGATGTAACTCTTGGATAATTTAATAGAACAGGTTGTTTATGTAGATTCTGTCTTACATAGATTTTTCTGCCTTTCATTGTATTGTTCCTTAATATTTCATTCCTGCTATCATCTATTGAGCTCTTTTGTGTCATAGAGGAATCCCGTGGGATTGGAGCCAGTTCAGGAGAACAGTGACAAATGGTGCACTGACTGTGAAAAGCTCCTAGGTAAAACATGAGTTTCGTGTCGTCCGGTTTAATAACTCTTTAGTTAAACGTGTCAGGTATTCTCTTGACCTTTCATAACCTAATTTTGAACATTATAATATGATGTAATAAGATAAAAATTGGGACAATACTCTTAGCAGCAGAACTTTCAGATAAATAAATCTTTTAAGAAAACCCTGAGACAAATAGCTTTCTTCTATAAATGCTACTATGAATGTAACGAATACAAGCACAGACTTTATTTCAGATGGATTAAAGAGAATCCAGGAATTTCAGTGTAACCCTCACGTGAATATGATGAACACAATTCAGAATGAGTAGTCATTACTAGAGGTTGCCAGAAAGTATGCCAAAAGGGTGGAATTTTTTAAAACTTTCTTCTGATTTCCTTGTTTATAGCCCCTTCTCTTGTAGTGGAGATTCTGTGTCACTTGTGGATGTTTCCTGTTATTCAATATTCCTATTATTATGCATGTACATTTGTAATTATTAGTATTAATTGACATTTAAGTACATAGGCTGAATAATTCACTACTGTAAACACTGTGTATACAAATGCATGTTTGAATTAATTAGCAGGGAAATGAATAATTTAAAAGATACAATATGGAAAAAAAAAAAAGACTTCTGAAGCTGTATGTGTAACCAAAGAAATACTAAGGTAGGGAGAAGGATAAACTGAAATTTACTTAGTGTGGCATAGAAGTGACTCACAGCTCTGCACATATTTTTATACCTCTCGATATTAAAAGTGACAAGAATGTTCTCCTGAGGAAATTCTCTTCTTAAACAAAACAAACAACTTCATTGTCAGCCACTTACCAAAAGAGAAATTGTTAGGGATAGGTTTCCATTTTCTGACATTCCTGCTGTCACCCTTTGGTCACTGCTAGAGGAGGGCCAAGAAAATTAGAGATAGAGAACCTGTCCTATGAGGAAAGGCTGAGAGATTGGAATTGTTCAGCTCGGAGAAGAGAAGGCTTCATGGGGACCTAATTGTGGCCTTCCAGTACCTGAAGGGAGACTAAAAGAAGGATGGAGAGAGACTTTTTGCAAGAGTGTGTAGTGACAGGACAAGGGGGAATGGCTTCAAACTGAAGCAGAGTAGGTTTAGATGAGATGTTGGGAAGAAATTATTTACTATGAGTGTGCTGAGGCACTGGAACGTGGTGCCGAGAGAAGTTGTGAATGTCTCATTCCTGGAAGTGTTCAAGGCCAGGTTGGATGGGGCTCTGAGCAGCCTAGTCTAGTGAGAGGTACCCCTGTCCACAGCAGGGGGTTTGGAACTAGATAATCATTAGGGTCCCTTCCAACCCAAGCCACTCTTAAGATTCTATGATTCTGTGAACCAGCACTGTTGAGTTGAGAGTGCCAATTTATTGCAATAATTGTTGGAATGGAATGCGGAAATCAGTATCTGGGAACCAGCCTGGGATATAAGGAGACTTGGAGCCGATTGCCTCCTTCTTTTCCTAGGCTGGTTATATGAATTGTGGCATATCTGACAATCTGAATGTCGTTTTTCAAAGCTGTTTAAACACCACAAGCTAGTTGTAATTAGTAGTGGTAAAATATCTTCTAGAAGAATGTGTTGTTAATTTTCATCTTTCCCTTGGGTGTTGTGATGTTAGGGATAATGGTGCTCCATAAAGAAAATGAAATTTCAGTGTTTAAACTGGTGAACCAACAGGTGGGACCTTTCTTATTTATATACAATTAAGAGCTTATTTTCTTTTGGTGTTAGTGGTGGAACAGTTTTTCAGGGCTATACTCAGGTGTCTAAATATGAATGTATAAAACTGTTTAAGATGCTGTGAGGAATCCAGCTTGGCCTCCAGCTGCCCATGCAGAGCCTTCGTTTACTCCAGCATCACATCTGCCAGCCACATGCAAGTGGGAAATTTTGAGTGTTTGTAAATGTGTGAGCCTCGCCTGAACATCTGGCATTACATACAGGAGAAAAAAAAAAGAAGTGTTTGAATCAATAGGATAAGTCTGATATTTTCTGTATTATATTGTATTAAAATTTTAACTAGTCTCCAAGTAACAACTATAGCCGGTAGGAAAGTTATCATTGTATTGTATGTATATGGAGCTGGGGCGTGTGTGTGTGTGTGTGTGTGTGTGTGTGTGTGTGTGTGTGTTTAACTTTTATCTTTAATTTTGTATTTGTGTGTGGGTATAAACTTTTCAGAGTTTAGGATTATTTAATGATTTGTTTGTAAGACAGTAGTTCATAAAAACATTTTTCTTTCTGAAATATGCCTCTTTTTAATGCAGAAAATATAACTTGTAGATTGATTAATTATTTTGTTGTATAGCAAACACGTTAGAATGGCCTTTGGTTATACTACCTTGAGTGAGACTCTACAAATGCCCTAGAGAATTCAATGTTCCTTCTGCCTTATTCCTTTGTCCCTGGTGCCACAGCTGAAGTTGGAGGGTTTTTTTGATCTAAGGCTGCTAGTGGCAGAGGAGATTCTGCCCCACCTGAGGACTCTGGTATCAGCACTGGCAATTACATGTCCATGCAGAGAGTCACACAGGCTGACAAATCTGACAGGGGGGAAATGTCCAAAATGAGTGACAGGTGGGAATACATGGACAAGGATTGGGAGTAGGGAGAAGAAAGATTACAGGTAGATAGTATCAAACCATTTGTAAAACTTTATCTCAAAATATACAGAAACAAAAGGTATCTTCTTAGTACCAGTCATACTTTGGTAAAAAAGTATTTTTACATATAACTTCACAGACTAATGTTGCTGTACTTTTCCATTATCTGAAAGCTTGCATCTTTGGTTAAATGATGAGAGACACAAGGCTAGAGCAAGGCATGTCTCAAAAATGTTCTTCTACAGATCAGAATGAAGAGTATGTACTTTGTTCTAATTATATCTATATCCTACTAAGTGAAACCAGAAATTAATCTAAGTACAGATAGAATGTTTGAAACTCAGGTTGTATTTCCAGTAGGACTATATTGTAGTTTTATAGCACAAAAATGAATACTTGGAAGATGTAACGATTCTGATATTTTCCATTTTATAAAAATCTTGAT
The DNA here is from genome assembly GCA_013398055.1 of Ifrita kowaldi. Classification (NCBI taxonomy): domain Eukaryota; kingdom Metazoa; phylum Chordata; class Aves; order Passeriformes; family Cinclosomatidae; genus Ifrita; species Ifrita kowaldi. The sequence continues at coordinate 152,884 of VZRS01012850.1, forward strand.
GCAACTAATAAAAAAAAGAAAAATATTTGGCTTTTCATCTTTCATGCTATTCATAAGAAAGTCCAGAGGAGGGCTACTAAGATGACTAGAGGGACACTGTGGACCTCTCTGTGCTGCAGGGGCACAGCTGTCTCACCCTGGTCTTCACCACGGGCTGCAGTGGAATCTCAGCTCCAGCACCTGGAGCACCTCCTGCCCCTTCTTCTGCACTGACCTCGGTGTCTGCAGGGCTGTCGCTCCCACACACTCTCACTCCTCTCTCTAGCTGCTGTTGCAGTTTGGTTTTTCCCCCCTTCTTTGACATGTTATCACGGAGGCACTACCACCATTGCTGATAGGCTTTGTCTTGGCATGCAACAGGTTCATCTTGGAGCCAGTTTCTCTCTTGGACATGAGAGAAATTTCTGGCAGATTCTCAGAGAAGCCCCCACTGTAGCCCCCCACTACCAAACCTTACCATACAATCCCAATACAGCAGCCTCTACAGACCCCGTGACTAAGCCATTTTGTGGTTCTTGTGCTTGTACAATACTCTTAAATCAGAACATATTTCCCAATTAATTTATTTAATGATAATTTGTGTTTCTCTTGAATAATTTTCAGTAAAAGTCTACAGTCCTGTCATTCACTCTAGTACTCACTTTTAGCCTTTTCAACCATAAATATACTCACATCATCAAGACACCATCCAGATGCATTATTCTAAATTTGTGCATACTTTTGATTCCCTCAGTTAACTTTTGTGAACACAGGAAGGAAGACAATATTGTTACCTAAGAGCTATGGTCTTTGAAACAAATTATTCAGAAAAGTATTTCTTAATCTCTTTTCTCTGTGGATTTAAAGTTCAAATTCAGCACCTTGAATTTAAAACAGAAATATACAACACACTGACATTCTTAAAAGCAATGTTATAGGAAGGATTAAAGACATAAAGGTCTTTGAAAGTATGAAGCACTGCATAAGTGTACTATTGTGGAGGAAAGCAGGAAGATGTTAAAGAATAGAGAATAATCCATTGCTCTCTACTACTAGTGTCATTTAATACAGTTTATTAATATTTGGATTTAGATCTTCATAAATTGATTAGAAATATGTAAGGAAATATATGCGTAAGTCTAGATCCATGTAACTTATTAGAAAAAGAAGTAACACTAAGTACATGAGCTTCCGCAGTCTCTGGTCTCTTCTGGCAAATTCCATTGCATAAAGCAATACTTGGTTTTATATGTATTATCTATGAATTTAAGACACAATAGTTACCAAATCTTGGGTATCCCTGTTTAAAAACTGGTAAATAGATAACCAAATCACATATAATTGAACATGAATATAAAAAATAACTTTATCAGAAAACATAATTATTAAAAATTATAAAAAAAGGAAAAAAACCCACTTAAAATTAAGACCATACTATTCAATTGCAATACAAAAATAATCTCCACTGGGCATCCTTTATGTCAGAAAGAGGCAATCAAAAGGAAAAATTCAGGTATTAAATTACTTAAGCCTGCAACACCCTAAATATGATGCATATTCGTATACCTTATGATTTCAGATTAAGGTCCTGAAACAGACTCATAGAATTAAGAAAAACAAAACAAAAACCCAAAAAAAAAGGGAATTTAGGAATACTTTATATGGCTGGTGGAGTTGTTCTGAGGCTTTGGCTTTTTTTTTTTCCTTTTTGGTAGGAAATCCTGATGTGTAAATTTAAAACTTTGACAGCAAATATTTTCTGATCTGGAGTGGAACATTAGCTCAAAAGTAATCAAGATGGCACAGAATAGTAAATACCTTAATAGCGCCATGAGAGCTATTATTCAGGATGTAGGATATTTTTAATTGGCTAATTTGAACAGGTGCATCAATCTGAGTCTCTGACATTTGATGTAAATGGTTGAGGCAGTAGGCAGTAGTCCTTCTACAGATAAATTCAAATCAAAACCTGATTTTCTCTTACTAACAATTTATAACAAAGTCTAAAGCATTTATATTTATATAACAGAATATTGATTCTGATTTTTTTTTAATTTGCATGTACCGAATAAAACTTGTGAGATGTAAGTTTCTGCTGAACTGTGTATCTGTGCATCTGTGTATATAGACATATTTGGTTTCAAATGTTCCTTTCCTAGAATAAAACAACCAAAGCTTAAAAAGAATTCCTTGTTGATATTTGCCAGTTTATAGGATCTGTGATTCTATATTCATCATGCACACAGTCCCTGTATCTGAATCCTCTGCATCCAGTCGTCTTCTTTTTTCTAAATGGCAAACTGTGCATCTCCAGAATTCATGAAGGGATAAAATGTAGAATACCTGGGAAGCTTACTGTATAAAACAGAACATAAGATTGGAACAGAAAGCATATGGCTGTCTGAAACTCTACAGCAAAGTATTAAACCAGAAATATTTAGGAAACAAAATATGTTGGACATTTCTGCCTTAACTGAATAATTTTGCCAATAAAGGAAATAATTGGAAAACTAGTAGAGAAGGGATTAGCCATTTTTTTAAATTTGTAAATCATATCTGTTTAGAAACCCCGATTCAGAGAATTTTTCACTTCCCAGGGTCAAAGAAGTAGCCAGAGGATTCTGGCTGGATAGGACACACATTATGCAAAGTAACTGCACCATATTCTTTCAGTATGAAAGGAAACTACTCTGTAATATATGGATAAAATTGCAGTTCTAATAGAAAATTAACACAAAGGCGTTTAAAAATAGAAGGCATAAGTAGAATTTGTTGGTCTTCATTCCAATTAAAAAAGATCAAATTAATTTTGCTACAATAAAGAAGCCCTTCACAAATGATTTATTCATAGCCACCACTTATCCAGCAATAAAGCTGTCATTATTAAAAGGAATACTGATGATTTAGATAAAACTCTGCCTACATGCCTACATGTGCAAACAAATGTGATTCATTCCCTTTTTTTTTTATTGCATGTTATTTATGCAATTTGTGTCAGAGACTTGTGTATTTCAGGCATGTTTTCATGTTGCATATGCTGTCATATTGTTGTACTAAATTGTTTTCTCTTTCTGTTGTGTTTATTATGTTGCATGTGACGTGAGAAAATTATTATAAATATTTAGGGGAAGGACAACTTTTCAATAATACGAAAAATAGTGTTTGGAGTCTTGTTTAAAATGTGATGATTTGAATATTTTTGATGCTTCAAACTTCTAAGTAGAAGGACCTTTATTTCTTTCTTTTCTTTTTTTTTTTTTTTTCACCCCCAAATCTCCTTTTTTCAGCATCTATTGTATCTATTGTATGTGATGCTTAATATTCCAGTAGACTACAGAGCCAACACATTTACAGTTACTCAAGTCACCCTTGGGCATTTTCTGAAGTTGGTGACTATGCTATACTGTAGGGTTTAACCACTAAGCATATTTTACCTTGAGAACAAATGCTTGCTGCAGTTCCTGATTTCAGAAGCAAATTCTGACCTTGGCTTCTGCCAGCCTCAAAGGAAGATCTGAGCTGCCCAGACCACTGATTAATGGGGAAAGGAGGCTCCAGACTGGGAGTTTAAGATGAGAATAAACAGGGATGGAGTAAATGAAGTAAAACAACTGCTTTACTCCTGCATCAGTTATGATGGTTATGAGTTGCAGTGACCCCTTCACCCATGCTTTGACTCATTTCTGAAGGATGCGTGTAGTTAAAATCAATATCTAGCTTCATTTCTGTGTGTGAATCTGCAGTGGTGTAGCATGTAATGCTTCTGTTATCCCAGCTCAGTCCTCTGGGGATCTATCTGCTATTTCTTTTGCTGAAAATTATTGGGTTTTTGATGTCACTTCTTTACAGTAAGACCTGAAGGAGTACAGGTATTCCATAAATATATATTTACAGAGCAGCCTCTGTAAAACCCAGTTTACTTTCTTAGAAGGCAAACTGAAAAAGTCACAGTTGGCTTGTAACAATGTTTAATGGGAGCTTGAGGAAATAATGAAAAATTCAATGTGAGCATGAATCACTCCATAGAATACCAATCTATAATCAGTAATTTTACTGTCAGAGCCTAGAGATTTCTCCAACAGGTACTGTGCAGACGCTAAAATTAGAAAAAAATTATGGCCTTTGAAATGACACATCAGACCCATAGATTACTCATGGCTGTATTATACAATATTTACTTGCAGTTTTCTTCAGGGTAATAGAACTGCTGACTCCATATGGGGATAGTGATTTATTCTTACTCAGACATCCCTAATGTTGACTAAATATTTTTTTAGTATATGAATTCCTTTTTAAATCCACAAATTAAAATCATTTAGAATGATTGAAATTCTAAGTTCAGGTAAATTATCGCTGCTGTACATATAGATGAGCTGCAGAGCCAGTGAATAAAGCAAAGAGTGAAATTAGGAGGTCTTGAAAGTCTTCACTGAGAACAGTTTGAATCTCTTTTCCATGGCAATTCACTATTCATGATGCTGAATACTATTACTTTTTTTTGGATATGCAACCTTTAAAAAAAAAATATTAAAAAACTGAAGTATGCTTTCAACTTCAGTCATTTTTACACTTATTTATTTGTCGCCTTTTGATGATTTAATTGTACTTAATTTTGAATATAATATAGATATTTAATACATTAATAATACACATTGAAAATATGATGACATTCAGTCTCTCCGGGTATTTTGTATGACATATTAATATTGCAGCCTCTGTGTGACTTATCGTAACCCACTTTATGCCTGAAAGCAAACTGGGTTTTTAAAGAAAGATGCATCTATCCAAAACATTGCACTGCTCCCTGTGGTGTCTCTTTGTTCATTTAGGTCAGCAGAAATGAATATAAATGAAACGGTAGACAGTCATATGTTGATTAAGATCATGTTAAGTGACAGTTGATATTTTTGTGTGTTTCTGAATTTAGAATTTTGTTAGCAATTTTAGAAACAAACATTGCAAGAAAGCTTCCTATATTACAAAATTCTTGTTACAAAATAAGTTATTTTATTTCTATCAATTTATTAATAATGAAACTAAATGAAGAGTCACTGGCTTTAGTAGGAGACCTGTTTGAAATTCTGGGTGAAAGAGTGAGTCTCTAAATTTTATAAGTGAAAATTATCTGTGAAAATGTATGCTATTTGAGACAGACAACATGTTCTTACTCTGAGGACTGTGGAAATTAGAACTGATTTTTTTACAGGAAAATATTTGAACTTCCCTCCCTAATCTTCCCTGATGTAGATAGTTCCAGCAAATATTATGGACTTTGACTCTCACATTTTTCACTGATTTCATTTACGAGGAAGTCTAAGGACACTGGTTTCATTTACAAGGAAGTCTAAGGATAGTGAAAAGCTACATATATGCAGGATTGTAGCCTCAATGATTTCTATTTTCTTTTTTCCTATTACCCATTCTTGAATTAGGGGAAAGCAGGAGTTAAAGGGAGCAGTAAAAACAACCAGTTGTGTTCTGAAGTGAGTGGTAAGAGAGACCTTGGGTTTGGCTAATTTTTGAGTTTCTAATTTACATAAAGCATTTAAATCATAGGCATGCTATTCAAATAGAGAAGATTTTCAAAACTGTTGTAAATAAGGGCAAGACAGGAATTACTGCACCCTGAGTGTTTCCAAGTGGTTTTCCTACTGCTATGGAAACTAAGTGATGATTTATTTGTTTCACTTTGATTCCGAGAGGACAGGAAATGCTATGTCGTTTCAGACAAAGCAGTGAAATAAAGAGCCAACGATTATCAGAGAAATTCTAATAATTTAGCTGTGTGACATGAGAATGCAATCTTTGCTAACTTTGGTTGTGTCTGTGAATTACAATTTCCTGTTGTTTCGCCTCTGTAAAAGGTCTTGCTACATAGAAACTTTAAAAAAAAAAAAAGGAAAAAGGAAAAGGAAGGATGCTGAAGATATTCACACTCTGAGAATGCGATGTTTTTATTTCTTTTCAGTGGAATAATATCTGTGCACATAAAAACTCCATGATTCTTTCAAAAGTGGTGGAGGGAGTAATTTAAAACTATTAGGTTTGTCCTTGAACATATTTTGCCATTCTTTTAGGTCACAGGTCTCTAGAATATTCACAAAGCCTTCATTATTACGCTATCTTTTCCAGAAAATTGGTTTAAGGGGACACCTGTTTGACTTCTACGGGACTATCTTTCCTTAAAGGAAGTAAATGTTAACTGCTGAATATTTTCCCGCATGCATTACAAAGTTCCAACTGGGAATCTGAAGAGTGCACACACATTTTCTTACTGTTCAGCTACACCAGTACTCTCTAGCCAATAAATATGGCTGGCAAGCCATCAAGAAATGGTAAAGAGCCCTTCAGTACAGGAATGCAAAACCTACTTTCTGACACTGTATGTTCTGAATTAGCTTGAGCATGTGTTTCAAATCTGGGTCAGTGACAAGTGGGGAAATAGCCTGCAGACAATTCTATGCTTTGAAAAGATGATGATGATGATGATGATGATGATGATGATGATTGTTATCTTTGCTATCGTTATTATCATTATTATCTAGGACATTTCAGTAGACATTGACCCAAGAGGTTAAGATCCTAAGAAGAGTGTACAAAAATAGCTTCCACTTCAATTAAACTCTCCTACTGATTACCTGAAGTCATTATAAAGTTGTTTAATATTCCATTGAAGAGTAAAGCTTTTCTTTTGACTACAATGTAAGTTACATAAGCTACAATTTGGATGTGAAATTTTTGTAACTTTTCCAGAAGTCTTTTGTTATGGCAAAAAAGGTAACAAAACCAATTTCCCTTGAGAGTAGAGGATAAATTAATGAGCATATGGTGCCTTTTGTTTCTTCAAAGCAGATGCAGTTTTACTTTCAGTTTTACAATTATCTTCACATCATTCTTGATTACTCACTTTACCTTTGCTGTGATCATGTTGGGAATAAAGAAAGCAAGGCCATGTCCATGATGTTGAAAGAGAGAAGAAAAATATAGGCTATTCTGCATTTAAAAAAAAAAAAGAGAACATTGTCAAGCATATGGCTTGTATTGGAGCCTTGCAGATAGGAAAAAACCCAGAAATGCCTTCACACTGAAGTCTTAACTAAGCATGGCCTCAGATGCTTATTTTAGGAAGATTGCATAAAATAATGTAAATGAAAATTTTTGCTGTTGCTGACATATATTTTTGTTTTAGTAAAATTATTAACTTTTTTGGTCCACCTTTCGCCTGCACCTGATGGGTAGAATCATTCCCAGAGATAAATATTAAGAGTTTTAACTCAGAAAAGTTCCTAAAAAACCCATTTAACTTGCAGTTTACTAAGATCTAAGCAACTTAAATAGATAATTTAGAATTTACATATCATTAATTGAAAACAAGTTTGTACATATTTGGGTCAAATGAATATCTTCTTTATATTTAAAAGGAAATCTATGTTGATAATAGGACGCTCAATAACTTGGCAATGGTTTTGTTTTCATGTTAAAGATGGGATTGCCAGAGCATTCTATAAGTGCTCAGGACAATATGTGAAGTTCTCGAAAAAAGAAGATAAGGAGGATAATATAATTACTTCCAAGGGAGCCAGTGAGTGAGTCAGTATTTCCAGTCCTGAAAAAGTTGATGGAGTTGAAATCACAGATTGTTCACAAAGCAAATAAATCTGGATAAGTTTGATAATTAAGTCTGATAAGTTGATGAACTCTTCCAAAAGCAGGGGTTTTCTGCTAAAATCAAAAGTTTAAACAGTATACCTGATAAAGTTTTTGCCAACTTTGATGGATAAAAGGTGTGAAAATTAATTTTGTTTATTCTGCAAATGTGGAAGGTTATTAAATCAAGTGTGAATGTCTAATTATATTTAAAAAAGACAAGAAACTCAGCTATCCTAACACTAACCTCTAATGAAATACCAAACTAAAGATTAGGAAAATGTACTGAACATAATAGTGTTGTTTTAGCACATCTGATAAAGCTAAAACATTGCAAGTGTTGATAGGTCTTTCATGTCCTGTTAAAATAAAACTTATACCAAATTAAATTCACTTTTAAAGATTTTCCTTTAAAATCTTTATGAGGCAAGGATTATTTGAACATATTACTAGCTTTGTTGATCTGTTCTGTGTTGTCGTGTTGTCTGTCCACTGCTGTTGTAGGTGTTGGTCCTAGCAATTTAATGTCAAGTTTGTCTATAAATAGAAAACAATTTTCTTAATGCTTTTGTTTGTTTTTCCTTCCTCTTGATGAAAACTGAAACTTTACAATAATGTTGGGGAGGAGTTGGGAATGTGTGATTTTGCTGTCACCACAAGAATAAGCAGAACCCAACCAGCAAAAAATGGAGTCTTCTGGTTTGATAAAAATGCTGTAATATGGTATTTGGACTATTGAAGCAACTGGAATATCTGGGGTGGTGGGGAGGGGTGTGGAAATAGTGTGAAATAGCTGAATATTCTGTTGGATAATTTTACAGTTTTGCATCATAGTAAAATTCTCAAATTTCTAACATATTGAAGTAAAAAGCATTCTGGCAAAATTCCATTCCTTCATGTCCTTTTGAGTAAACTGTTTTGACATTACTTCAATTCCTCTTCTGGCCCATATATCAAATGGTCAAGCTCTGCTAGAAACCTTACTGAAATAACAGTCTGCTTCTATACACACTGTGCTCTTTTAAAACTTACTTATTGATAACTCTCACTTGTTTCGTACTGTTTCTTCAACTCTATTTAAATATCAAGACTCTTTTCCTCCCTTACTACCTCTTGCCATTATTTTCCTTCTCATTGCCCTGATTTTTGCCTCTCATTTATCTTGCCTCTTTTTCTTTGGTAGACTGCTCAGTACGAATCCACTAGAAAATATTTCCCTTCCTTTCTTATAATACTACAAAATATCTGAATGTTCTTGGTTCTTCACAGGAGCAAGTATTTGTGAGTACCTCTATTATGAGTAACTCCATGTAACTGTGACCCTTGATGGAAACATTGAGAAGATGAATTACTTATGCAGTCAATATTAAAAGCTTGTGCATTGTAATTTCACTGCATATTGTCAGAAGAAATTAAATGAGCATGTCACACCATCAAGAAATGGCTGAGAATCAAGGAATAAAATACAATCCTGATATAAATATTATATTTCCTGTGAGGAAGCAACATGTTGTTGCATGTGGAACGCACAATTGGTAACTCAGCTGTCGGGTATAGGTTTGTGTTGAGTAACTAGGGAAGAACAGGAGGATGTGGGACAGGGGCAAACCGTGTGGCACTGTCCTAAGATCCTAATCAAAGAAGTTACAAAATCACTTATGGCCACTAGACTGAATCTGCTATGTTCTGTTTTTCTAGATAATTGTTTTGTAGGCAGAGTTGAGCTCTTCCAACTTGGTGCACTGAGGATAAATTACTTCAATAAAAATTCTATTAAAACTACAGAAAGTTATCTTTTAAGATTCTGACGCATTTGAGTGGATGAGTGAATACATGCGATCTAGTAATCCCTGCTCTAATGAATAACAGTAGAACTTTAGGAACCTTCTTTTTGGTCCAGATGACTTAAATGCTAAGAATTACATTTAGCAAAACAGTAGAATTGTTCACAGCTGTTAATAGCTGCTATCTTACATTCATTTATGTCACTGTATAAGCCTTTTCCTTAGAGCTAGTGGAAAGCATTGCTTTCGCTGTTTTACCTGTACCCCTAAGCATAAATCCCTTTATCCCTTCTGTCTTAAGTAGATTCATGTATTGATTAAAATATTTTCAATATCTGTTTAATATAGATAGATCACTCCCTTATGATCACGTCCATATGTTATTTCTCTCACTATACCACACAAATTCAGAATAGTTTTCCCCCACAAAGCAATATTACATTTAATGCATTACTGCCTCCCTACCTCCCTTTTCTTCCTTTCTTGAGGAAGGGAACAGCAGTACATGGCCCTGTGGTCAGCCCATAAATAACACACTGAAGTTTAGAAGCCTCAAGGTCTCCCCTTTGACCTGAAGTTCTGGCACCTGAATATAAATAAGTTGATATAAGAAGGTAGACATGCCAGAGTGGTAACATCTGGTGACTGTTGACATTTTCTTTCTGAAGAATGTCATACTTTGCCTTACTATAGATTATAGCAGAAATATTTATAAAGGAGGAGAAAATAAAAACCAACTCAACATAAAATATCAACAAGTAAATGCAAGATTTATTTGCTGAAACAAGTACCTGAATACTGGTATTTTGCTGTGGCAAAATCCTTTGAAGATGATTGAACATTTTTAGGATGCTACCTGTTGGAAGCAAGTAAAGCATTGCATTTTTAACAGTAAGTGATAATGAATAGTTATTGTTATGTAAGATCTATGGTGAAAAGTACATCAAACTAGTCAAATCACATTTCTTCTCTGTGATGCCATTTTACCAGCTCTGAGTACACTTTACAGAAGTTTAGAGACTTGACAAAAGCAAGGATATCATTTATATGAAAGTTGGAGGAAAAAAAAAATCTTAATTGTATTTAGCCAACAAAAGCTTTGGGGAGGAAAGCCTGAGAAGACTACTGATAAAAACTGAAATGACTTAATTAGGTGTTAAGAAGTATAATCCCAACATCCCTATCTTTCATGGCAATTAGTTGATGATTGCTGTTCAGTTTTTGACTACTCTCAGATTGTGATCTTACCTTTGTTTTTCAGAAGATTATTTAATGTTTATGAATTTATTTCTATTACAACTTTTAGTTTTTTGGGGGTTTTTTCACTCTCTTGTACCCTATCGTGCATACATGCTTTATAGATCAGTCATGATAGAGTGATCAAAAGAAATAGTTCATAAGAGAGCATTCAGAGTTGCCAGACTATCTGGCACTCCCTAGAGTGAGAGTGGTCACAGCAGAGATTCCCATGAAGCCAGGAATTTAGGGATTTCTTTTACACTGATCATTAAGGAGGCTGCCATAAATTCCATTCCCCAATGAAATAACTGCTGAAGAAATGATTGGGGAAGAAAAAAATTTTTAAATTCTAAATGAATTATATAAAAGAGCATATAACATATATAATGAGGTATCTAATATGAGTCATAGTACTTTCATGTTTTAACACATAATAGAATATTGTAATAATAGAATATTTTACAAAAAATAGAATTTAATCATTTAATAGACATGTTTTAACTGAAATATAGCGGTTTAATACATTTCTTGTTAAAGCCTAATCATTAAGACTTTCCAGTTGTCTAATTTAGATTTTTTTTCAAATTTAATACACTGCATGATGATTAAAGAACTTCCTGATATTTACATACCTTGAATTATTTAAGACAATATTAAAATCTATCCACTATAAATATTTCTTTCAGTATTCTGTGGGGTCAATAAAAAGATGCTCCTGGACTTTACTGAGCTACCTGTGGAACTGGATTCCATAATAGAACTCCATTTTTTAAAGTTACAGTGAAGATCCTGATTTTGGAAAGAATTCAGTCAAGATACTTTTATATCATTTTATGTCTATACCCATATCATTGCATTCTTTCTGGTTTCAAGTGCTATGCCTACAATTTATCTCCTAAATTAGGATTGAGCTACCTCTCTACTACATCATTTACTTCGCAGAGTTAAGGTGTATTCCAGGAGGTTGTCCATTTATCACTTGCTGCCTGCTCCACATTGGCCACAGACATCACAGGGCCACTATCTCCTCATTGCATTTGGGCAACACAGTAATGTTAGTGTGAACCTGTATGTTGAGAAGTGCAGCAGCCTCTAATGTAATTTCAACCACTCACTCACTTTTCTGAGTAAAAGTTGACAATTTTCTAAAGTCTAAATTCAAGTCTGTTGAACATCAGTGTAATGTATTTCCTTGGATGCTTACTCAGACCCTGCAAAATCAAATATGGTAAATATAAGCAGCAATTTTACTGGTGAAAAGATCTCAATGAAAGTAAATTTTCTATCTTTATTCTTCTTTATAGACATTTGTGAAAGAAATAACATTTTTTATTGATTTCGGGTGTTGAAAATAACACCATCTAATCCATGCAAGAAAGAGTCATTAAAGATCAATAAGGAAAAAAAAGGAAAAAATATCAGGCACTGATGGGTGTGCCAAGAGTTACAATAGCCAGCCTTTGTGTCACTTCTTGTCCTTTATGAGTTGTTTTCTGCATCCTGCTTTGATGTCAATATGCATTGAAATTGATACTAATATTGATGTAGACTAGTAAAAAATTAGTATGTCTAACATGACTACTTAATGGCAATTCAAGGTTCAGGATTACCTGCTAAATGAAGTCCCAAGGTGTGTATTCATTGAACTAGTAGAGATTTCTTTTCCTACATATTTGCTTGGGTGTTTTTTTATTTGGTTTGTTTCTGGGTTTTTGGGTTTTTTTTAAACCCAAGTACTTAACTTATTTTTTCTTAGTTTTCTTAGTTTTCACCATCTGGATATTGGCAGCTGGCAGTCACTGTTCCAAAAAGCACTTAGCAATATGGACCCAAAATATAATAGAGGCCTCTTGGAAGATTTCTAGAGTTTAAAGATCCTCCAAGATTTTGTAATACTTCTGAGGGCTGTATTTAGTGATGCCTGTCAAATTGTTTACTCTAATGTCTTTACCAACATTGATGAAAATTCAGTATTCAACAAAAGAATTGGATATTGCATGGAATTTCACCATCAGCTGGTATCCATTTCCGTACTTAAAGGTATCCCTTGTGTATGCAGACCCTTGCTTTTTATGTTTATAAGTAAATACAAATTTTTTGTATCCTTTTATTAAAATGTACTGCAACTTTGCAGCCTGAAATTGGCAAGTATGCCAATACTTGTGCCAAAATGATTTTTAAGAGGAAACATGTCTTGTTCTTTAGAGTATTTTGGCACCTCAGGAAGATTGTGTAGATGGGCAATGAGGTGTGTGAAAAGGTTGGAGGAAGAAAAATAACAATGCTTCCACTTACCAAAGGGAACTCTGTTGGCAGCAGTAGTGAATAAACATCTTCTGGTGTTAGTCTCTTCAGCTTGAATTCCAAAGTGCAATTGATTTCATTTTATCTCTGACAGACCATTCACTTAATATAAAGAACAGCTTTAAGTGTGGCTTGTGCAGATTTTATTTCAAGTAACTGCTGAGAGGACACATGTAAATGATATCTGTTGTACTTATTTTTTATATGCTAGACATGAAGCAAATGTACAACATGCTGAGATCAAATGTCTGTGGGCTGAAGAAAGAAAATAAAGCAAACTAGTTAGTTTTCCAGTAACGCGCACTGCTTAAGTTGCTTATTTGTGGGACCTAAATATTTAAGGGAATTTTTATTCATTTTCTGCTAGGAAAGGTGCAAGGACATTGTACATCTATTGAAAAGATAATGAGATAATAGTGCTTGAAGTGTTATGTTGGTCCTCAGCATTGTTTTGATATCTTATATTTTCTTCTTCATTCATCCATGAAACAATTCTCAAACAATCCTACTGTGGCAGTAATGTACACATATTTTTTCGCACTGTCTTGGCACAAAGAATATGTGGGAGTTAGCCATGAATATTTACTTCCTAATAGGTTTGCCTGTAGCAGTGAAAAGCATGGTATAATGCTCAAAAAAATGGTTTTTTCCCTTTCAGGACGTCTAAAAGGTATTTTAAAGTATTGTTGATTAACCTAAATATTATAATCATATATTACATATTTCACAGAAAAGTTGAATTTCATATGTTGCTGGGTTATTGATGACTCAGAACTGACAGCTGTTTACTGTCATGTACAGATGAGAGTCCACTTCCCAGCAAACAGACATCCTGAAAATAGACTCTAAGAGGTGCCAGGAATCTTCTACCAAGTGCACTGATGCACCCATTCCCCTCAGATGTGGCTGATGTGAATGTACCCTAAGGCTTATCAGTCCGGCAGAGAAGCAGTTTTTCATATTTTTTTTTCCCTTTTCAGGAATAGTTTAGTGAGCTGAGACCTTGCTCAGGAAAATTCTTTTATGGACATCCTGGAATGGCCTGAAATGAAAATAAAAATGTAAAGAAAATATTCCAATTACCGAGTCACTGTGTCTAAAGAGTGTGTTTGAAATTGTGTAATTTGTTTGAAGCCATACCTTAATCAGGATGTCTCATGACTGACTTGTTCTGTCCATTCAAACAAATGTTTCTGAGGGATAATACTCAGGGCCGTGCCATCCCAGAAATTTTCAAAAGGCATGTGATTGTGGACTTGGAGACATGATTTAGTGGTGAGTGCAAATGATGCGGGGTTAATGGCTGTCCTTGATGATCTTGGAGGTCTTTTTCAACCTTAGTGACTCTATGATTCTGTTATTCTGTATTGATCTCTCCTGATTTTGGTTTAATCTAGTCCTTCAAGCTTCCTGTTTGAAGTCCAGAGTGAGTGAATTCTATCCAGAGGTGGAGACTTTCCTGCTGTCAGGATGCAGTGAGTCTTTCCTTAGAGCCTGTTTCCTTATGCTGCTTGCAGGTCACATTAGGTACAGATGAATATGTGGAAAATACAGATTTGACTAGGAAAAAAGGAGTCCCAACAAAAGTGGGAAGAGTCAAACCCTGTTAACACAGCAGTAGGAGATCCCTCCTTGTAAGGCTTGCATGAACTATTATGCCTGTATAATAAACTGCAAGGAATCTTCAGCCTGAGGCTTTTCAGGTTGGATGCCAGGTTGAAGAATACAACCAGTGGTGATGATTCCTGCAAACTGTTTTGCTGCTCATGTTGTTCCTTTAATGATCTTCCAGTCCAGATCACAGTGTTTGCTAATGTGTTATGTATCAGCTACAACATCAATATCTGAGAAGGTCTTAGACTTGCAAAAGTTCAAGATCTTGCCCGTGTTTGGCTTCAGCTGATGCATATTGCAGCACATTGATGCTTCCTGGACATGAACATTTTTATTATGTGAAACACTTGTATGAAAAACTTGATGTAGAATATTATTTCGTGGGAAATTCGAAGCCCATTTGAAGAAATCTGTTCTATAGATTCATCTATTTCTTTTATTCCACAGAAGGCCAGTGTGGTAGATTTCACAGTACAAGAGGATACCGACTCACTGTTCCTCCCTGTTGGGTGACAGAGTGTCTGGCTATCTCTTGACTGCTGGGGACAAACAGATGTAATGAAATAAAAGTATGCCTGCCTCATGAGAACATTTGATTTCTTTCCATGGCCTTCTCCACACAATTTTGTTATGTTAGAACTCCTATGGAAAGAACTATTTTAGCTTTAGATCAGTACAAAGTTGGCGTTCCATACTTACATATGCAGGAAGTCTTTTGTTGAGGAGTGTTTCAGGTTGTTTTCATTTGGATATAGAACAGGACTTCATTTAATAAAGTTACAGAGATGTTTAGTAAAAAAGGCTACGTAAGTACTGTCGTCTAAGGATGAAGCAAATCATGAGAGAACCTTTACCAACTGCAGTATTCACAGAGGTTATTTCTTTCCCTAACTTCTCCCTCTCAACCAATTTTCTACTTTCCTTCTCTGAGTTCCCAGCTTTCAAATTGATTATCCTTTGACTTTGCACCCTCTAATTTTGTCACATTTTCTTTATTATCCTCAGTTTGACATCAAAGCTCTCTGCAGCTTCTTCATTACAAAGTAGTGATCTTCTTGTGTAAAGTGTATAGCCATAAACTGATATTATTTTTCATGGAAAAAAACCCTAAACTTTTGTTTTGCTAACAAAATAAAAATTGAGGATAATACAGGGAAAAATTCCGTTTTCAGAAGAATAGATTCTTCCACTTAATTTCTCACAGCCATTTTCTGGACAGATTTCTTTTACCAGCATGAGCACCTGTTAACTGTTACCAAATTTTCCAGTTCGTTAAGAAAGTTCTTGTCCTACTAATATTAATGTGTGATAGAATAATGAATCACCAATGAGGGGGAAGAGCCCCATCCTTTCCCTTAAGTAGGGAGGCCAATAACCCTGGGAAAGGAGCTAATGGCCAGATGTACATCTGTGGTGGATTTAACTGCAAAAGGCAATTTTGTCCATCAACAAATCCTAGATATTCTGGATCTGGCACATTAATACAAGGTATTTGAAATTAGGTTTTCCCAGTCTGCTGTATCCTGTCAGGATAGGTCGTCATTCCAGTAGTTTTCAGTGGCTCCTTGTTTTGCAAAAATTTCGTAGTCTTCTCTGGATCTCTAGGAAGATTTTGCATTCTTGATTACTTTTGAAACTTCTGGGTCTGCTGGCCTTGACTGGACACTTCTCAGCTGTGCTGGCTCTATTGATCCCATGATTACGGTCTTATTCTGAGCTGTGCATTTACAGTCAGAGATTATTTCTGAGCACACACCATTACTCTCAAGAACAGAACTATGCCCTTTTACCCACAAGCATCCCCATTTGAGCCACAGGGCGGCAGTCAGGATAAAGCAGATCATCTTTCTGGTGTTCAACCTCATACCAAAAAGTAACGCGAAATCAGCACTTATACAATGCATGTTGAACAAACAAATAAAGATTCATGTTTCAACTCAATGAGATGCCAGTGAGATAAATTTCCATTCAAGGGTGTTTCACTAGTGCAAAATGTGTGGGCAATTCATCCATAATGTGGAAATTTTGCATTTTGTGTTTTAGAGTTTGATCTGTGTAACTTTGTTGACTTTTTCAAAAATCAAAATCATCAATGCCCGCTGTGGGTTTAACTTTATATAATTTGATGAACTGAAGAAATCTTACTGTGGCTTTTCTATCCACCATTCCTCTCTTTCCCTGCTGCTCAGAGAGGCAAG
This sequence comes from Ifrita kowaldi, assembly GCA_013398055.1. NCBI lineage: Eukaryota > Metazoa > Chordata > Aves > Passeriformes > Cinclosomatidae > Ifrita > Ifrita kowaldi. The sequence goes on from VZRS01012850.1 coordinate 169,649, forward strand.
ATGACTTCTATGCATATTTTGTTCTCACTATTTTATGCAAAAATGCTGTGAACATTTCTTAGTCACTGCAGTTCTGAAGCTAAGAAGGCATCCTAGGATTTCATCATAAATATTACCTAGGGAAGAAAGGGTGATTCTTGTGCTTTTCCTATCTTACTCAATATGTGCAAATGGCTTATAAAATACATTGAGAGATTGGGGGTGAGAAAAGCATTACTTTCCATTTCATTTGGTTCTGGAAAAGCAGAGGAATGTAAGCCAAGTTTTTTCTACTGCCAAGAAAATTCAGTCTTACTAATAGTCTTTCTAAGTGTTTAGTGAATTCATCTTGGTGGCACTACTTATTAACTAAGGCCCAGTGCAGCATGAGCTGAAATAGAATAATTGGTAATTCATTGTAAACATGACTAGTTTTATGTCCATTTTTCATTTCTTCTTGACTGGTGTTTAGTATTTATACTCCGAAGTAATTGGCTCCCTTCCCGTCTTTCAGCTGTGGAGCTTGAGGAATTTCTTTTTCTGAGTGAGGTGTGTGTCCTGTATTTAAAGTGTCCACTTTGAGGAAAACTCCTCTTTGTCTCAAAAAAAACCCACAAAGGATCTCATTTCAAAATACAGCAATCAAGTTTCAAACTCAGGATAATAGACACAGAATCAGACTTTTCAATGCTTTCTCAGAGACGACAGGTTGCATGGTAAAAAGCAGTGATAAAGGAATGTGTGTTTAATGTGAAAAGCATCTCATAACAACAGATAAAATCATTGAACAGAGAACAGGAACATTTCAAAGATTAATATGATATTGTGGTGGATTAACCTTGACTGGATGTCAAGTGCCCACCAAGCTGCTCTACCACTTCCCTTCCTCTGCTGGAGAGGGTGAGAAAATATGACAAAAAGCTCATGAAGCAAGATAAAGGATAGAAGGAGATCACTCATCAGTTACTGTCTTGGGTAAAACAGACCCAAATTGAGAAAATTAATGGAATTTATTGATAACTAATAAGAGAATAGGATAATAAAACCAATCTAAAACACTCCCTCCTTCCTTTCCTTCCCTGTACGAGACTCAACTTCACTCTCAATTCCTCCAGCTCCTCCCCCCACGCAGTGCAGGTGCACAGTGGATGGGGGTTGTAGTCAGTTCATCATACATTGTCTCTGTTGCGCTTCCCTCCTCAAACTCTTTGCTCACTCCAATGTAGTGTCCTTCCCATAGGAGACAGTCCTTCATGAAATGCCCCAACAGGAATACTTTCCACAGGGTGAATTCCTTCAGGAGGAGGCTGCTTTAGCATGGATTCCCCATGGGGTCACAAGTCCTGTCAGCAAACCTGTTCCAGTGTGAGCTCCTCTCTACAGGGCTGCAGGTACTCCCAGGAAAACTGCTCTGGTGTGGGCTCTCCACAGGGTCACAGCTTCCTTCAGGGCGCATCTGCCTGCTGTGTTGTGGGGTCCTCTGTAGGCTGCATGTGGATAACTCCTCCGCTGGGTACTTCTGTAGGCAGCCTACCTTGCCATGGTCTGCAGGGGAATCTCTGCTCCTGAGTGCCTGTAGCACCTCCTGCCCCTCCTTCTTCACTGGGGTCTGCAGGGCTGCTTCTCTGACGTATTTTAACACCTCTTTCCCAGCTACATTTGTGTCTCATTTTTTCCCCTTCTTAAATATGTATCTCCATAGGCACTAGCAGTGTAGCCCATAAGCTCGGCCTTGGCCAGTGATGGGTCAGTCCAGGAGCTCTGTGGAATGGCTCTGTTGGACATGGGGGAAGCTTCTGGCATCTTTCCACAGAATCCAGCCCTGTGGCTCTCCCACTACCAAAAACCTGCCAAGTACACCCTATATACGTACAGTGAAAGAATAACCTTCAGAGAAAATCCCCACCCAGCCTGGGTTATGCATTCTCCCTTCTCCACCCTCCTGTGTGTCACCAAAGCTTTCTATATGGTGAAGCAAAGTCTTTCCAGATGTCAAAATTTATGTTTCCTGCATTTTTTTTCTTTTTCTGTTTGAAAGCAAAGGTCAGAGGAGAAGAAAGAGCTTATAAGGTTTAATAGCTGGGTTAAGTATGAACATGATCAGGGTGTTTGGGTCTTAAGGCTTCTCTATGGTAAGGATCAAAGAAAACATGCTTTATTTAATTAATAATGCTTACAATCTACTGCTGTAATGTTGTTACAACCTAATGTTAAAACCTTCTAGACGCAGCAAAATGTTTCCCAAATTTAAACATTTAAATAAGGTTTTTTCAGTTTATTGAACCAAGGTCTTATGGGATCCACTTTTCATATACATAATATTTTCTCTTTTCTAAAGAAATTTATCAGCTTTACAGAGCTTTACAGAAATTTACTCAAGAAGTACCATTTCCTACAAGGTAGTAGAGGATGTCTTTGTGAAATTCATGCATTCAAGTTAATTGTTTTTCTTCATTTTGCATAATGGAAAAAGAACAGGCTTGCAGACAATATCTAAGATACTAGCTCATCTATGAAGTATTTTTGAAGTAAGGAGGGTGTAGGAAAAAAAGGTACGTGGTGAAAAATATGTTCCTTTGCATCTTGCTGTTTTTAAGGAAACTATTTACTAAAAGCTTATATTCCCAAGATGGTACCTGGGTTTTACTGTATTATGGCTCAGCTAATAAAGTGCATCACTAGTTGTATTTGAGTTTTCTGCTAATTTTCACTACTCTTTTCTCACAGAGGAACCCAGTATACGTTTAAAGCATTAGAAAAAGTTTACAACTAGCTTATCTTCATTCCTTTCCGCATTACATTTTAAATCAACCTTTAAAAAAGGTAGAATGCATCTTTAGCTGGTATAAATTCACTGTGCTTATTGACTGCAATAAACGTTGACAATTTATATCACTGAGTGCCTGGAGAGCAAGCTTTCCTTCAGTTGTAAATATAGGAAATACACCGTAATAATACAAGAGATAGAATGTAAGTCCAATCAACACTTCCCTTTACTTGTTAAGAAAGAAATATAATCACGAGTTTAAGAGTACATGGTATAACTTACACTTGAAGAACTTAATGTCCAATGTGTTCTCACAGAAGCCTCAATGATTACAGTTTATTCACTGAAGTAATTGTGAACATGTAATTATTTCTTCCATTACTAATAATTACCTACCCATTTTACTTAGACATAAAAACCAAGACAAAAAAAAATAAATTAAGGCAGCCTGAAAAAGAGGAAAAATTTATGTTCTTTAGTTGTGAACTCTAAAATAAAATATACAGAGCCAATGGGCCAAAAAATTGCTTTTGCTATACAGTTACATAACCCTTGTTTCTTATTTTGACTTTCTGTAGAACTCCAGTCAAATGGAAATCTTCATCTTTAGCCTTTTTTTTTTTTTTTCTGGCATTCACTTTCTTTCCTAGTACCTCATTATGTTTTGCAACATAATGTGTGCCTGTGTAGAGTGCTGGTTTTTGTATCAGTGATTTTCTCTCATGAATATTGATAACATTACCCATGCATAGAATTGCGGCTGTGAAGGTGGAACTTCTAAAGGTATCTATATAAATGAAAGAACAAGTCCTACTGAAAACTGTAGTCTTTGAACAGAGCTATTATCAGCTTGCAATGAATGCCGTTATAGGGGAATATAAAACAGTGCTATAAAAATCACTGATTAGAGTGTAGGTTCTTTGGGACAGGGAATCTTTCTTGGACTATAAGGTTGGGAAAGAAGTTAGGATCCACAGTCTGTAGTTTGTTGGGCTACACTAACTGGTGATAGAGAGATAGGCCCTGAAGGCCGGAGAGAGAGCCTCTTTCCTGGGCCCAGAGGTGACCCTGGGACTGTATCCAGGTCACCGGGGCTGGGCAGAGAGAGGATTGTGAGTTTGTGGACAGGGTTGGACCTGTGAGAGGTGATGATTGTAGTTTGTGACCTTATAGGGTATTGGTTACCTGTTACCATAATAGGCAAAATCTGGGCACTGCCCCAGGTGATTGGGGGACATCTGTTGTTCATCATGTTCACTGTGGTGAACATCTTTCCTGTTTATCTATATATCTTGGGTGTGCTGGTATTTAGGGGAATTTTGTCTGCGTAATAAACGTCTTTGCCTCCCCATCTTGTGCATGGAGTCCATGCCCATGCGTAATCACTGCAGTAGTTTATCTAGATGAGAATATTATTAACTTCCCTTACCTAGGACCCATTTTTCCTGCCTGAATAGTGTTTGTTTTCAGACTTGATGCTGTAGATTGGGTGCCTAGATACTCTCAGAAATAACAGATAATTGAACACCCCATAAGAAAACATAAGGTGTATTCATGCCACATTCCCATCTCTTTATTTTAAGGTAAAGAGTTGAGGAAGAGAGAAGTGTCTTTAGTACACTAAAATGTTTAGCCTCTAACTATCTCTGCTTCCTGACAAAGTTGTCTTCCAAATCCTTGTCGTAAGAAAACTGGCAAACTCTCAGCATATGTTTACTGGATCATGCCACAGAGCCTATTACTTTAATACAAAGAGTAGTGGAGCAGAGATTCCTTCTAACCCTCCAACCTCGCCGCCTCCTCCCATGGCAATGAGGCATTGAACATTGTTATTTGTTTTTCATGCAAGCATAAAAAAAAAAATTAAAATATTTCACCATCCTCTCTAAAGCTTTCTTCCCAGAAACAGCTGAACTGAAAGCAAAGTTAAGTGTATTAGTTAGTCTGATTTTTGGATAACCTAGTTCCAAGAAATACATGCATGGAGTTTGTCTACAGTTAACAGTGAAGTATTTACCCTGAAAAATAAGACAAATCATAGACAAACTTTTTTCCTCTGAAATACACTGAGACCTCTTAAGTACAGGACTGATTCTGTAAATGTGATAGCAGTACAGCTCTTCAGAGCAATTAAAAAACAATTATGGGAGCATTTTCAAAAGGTTCATGGCAACTTTTCAGCATCATTGATAACTTTATGAGTATTTTTCAGTATAACTCATGTTAAACACCATGGGAGGAATCAATTGTTACAAGTAGGAGCACAAGTTATTGAGATGTCATCAGATTGCTCATAATCACATATTTTCCCTGTGGATTTGTGCTTCAGTTCACACTTTTAAAGTCCATTCACATTTTAATGTAATTAAACCTTTTCTGTATCTGTTTGGTAGGTTGTATTTGATTACACTAACTATACATATTTTAAAATAAACCTGGCGTGATTAAACCCAGAACATATCCAGATCTGTTTCTAGCATCCATTCTTCTCATTCTTCAAAGTGAATTTCCTTAATACAGCCTAGGTACTATTCCCCTGCCCCAAATTTCTCTTATTTATTCTTGCTTACCTGTTAAAATCCCAATGCTTCACCAGTTATTTGAGCAGTGCCAACCAACCTGGTGCTTAGGTCGTGCCTCCCTCTTTTACCAGATTTCTTCTCCAAAGTTAAGGAGGAAATCCTAAATGGAACTACAGCTTTCTTCCTCCAACATACTCTTAGCTTGTTTAGGTTTGGGGTTTTTTTCCTTTTGTTTTAACATCACTGAGGTGGTGAAAAGGCATTGTACAAAAAAAAAAAACCTTGATCAAAGACAGAACACCTTAAGCTGCAGTAAAAATTACAGAAGGAAAAATAGTAAAAAAAACTGTTTTGAGGCATCTCACCTCACTAGAGACAGCATTTCTGTGCTTCATTTATCACTAGAAGGTGATAGTTCTTTATCAAATGTTAACTTCCATTGGAGGAGAAGCAGAGCACAGAGAGAAAATGTGCTCAGATTCCAATTTCTTTTACGGATCACTATAAGGTCTCAATTATGAAGCCAAATCATGCACTCTCTCTGACAAATGCATCAAGGCTTGACACCTCTTCTGGTCAGGTTTCATTTGTGTGTGATGAAATTTCTACACTCATTCAGGCAAACTGAAAGCATCACTGTTGATTAGTGATTTTAAAGCAAAAGGCTTTCATACTGAAACTGTGTATGTGAATTTAAGTGAGGCTTTTGTCACCTGTGAAAGATACTCTGGTTTATAAAAATTGAATGTGTCATGGAAATTAGTTTTTATCAGATGAGAAACAAAATACAAAGATAAATAAAAATAAAATCCACATAGATTTGTTGTAATTATCCTGTATTCAAATAGTTATTTGTCACTTTATCTGTGATAAGTTCTCCCTTCATAAGTCAATACTTCATTCCTAAAGAAAACTAGGCAAACATCTTTTTATTCGATACCTCCATTTGTCTTTAACACTAGAATTCCTTTCAAAAAAAGAGTGATATCTAAATTTAAGGAGTTTTGACTTAATTTTCCTTGAGGGAGAATTATGTATGGAATTTGATAGATTCCTTTGCAGAAATGACAAGAGACAATGATCCAAATGAAGTTTATAAAATTTATTCTGTCTTTTTTGTTCCTTGTTTGTCATGATACAACAGAAATTATGTTATTTAGAGTTCTACTGAAAATGTGAAATGCCTGTACATGTCAAATAGATTGTCTTCCCATAAAAATATATTGTGACCCAACTGCATTTATCTTCATCAAAGGTGGCATAATTTGTATTCTGTATTTACTTTTCATATGACATACAGAGTCCTAATAAATCTAAAACAAAATAAAAAAACACAAAAAAACCCAAAACACAAACCATTTTAATAAGATTCACCTCTAAAGATAGGTGATCAACTGTGACTCAAAATCCTGAGCTCTTGCAAGAACCATACCATGACTTTTTGAAAGATGTTCCTGAGGGGTGAAAGTACTGCTCTGTGATCTCTGGGACATGAGGTATGTTAGTATCCAGAACACCTTATTTTATCATTTGTCATGTCTTGGCAGAGAATAGAGTACCAGGTGTGGGAAGTCTGATGCTTTTGTCACTAACAGAAACCCTAAATCATCAGTATGTCTAAGGCAACCAAAACTGTTTAGTCTGATCATTCAATTCTGTATTTCATCCTTTCAGCTGCTAATGGATTGCTTACAAGACTTTTGAATGGCAACGCACAGCTAAGACACTTAGAATAGTGGAAATTTAATGTTAAAATTATGCAACTCAAATTTTAGACATTTAAGTTAATTGGTTATTAACAACTTCAGGCACACAAGCTACATTAAATCTAAATTCTGTTAATTACACATGGTATTTCTGAGTACAAATAGATCGTTCTGAGACATAGGCAAGTTACTTGCTTAGCAAAATCTTTAGTTAACCCTGCATATTTCCATTAATTCCAAGGGAAAAAAAAGAAAAATCCTCAAAGATTCAGATGTCCAGTCAATCAAAAATGCTCACAGAAGATTGGAGTAAAAGAAGTGTTCTTGGAGGCTGTTGGATAAGGCTCTGCTCCCAGCCTGTTGTAGTAGCTTTGCTGCTCAGTGGAGGTATCTTTATCTTTGGAAACCTCCCAGGAAAGCAGATCCACAACCTCACCGTTGTAAAAATTCACTTCTACTGTTTTGAATGTGAGAATTTTTTGGTTGGTGCTCTAGTCCTTCCCCTCTCCCCAAGAACTAATCTCAATAAGTGTTCAGGTCTCTGAGGTACATTATGGTTTGTCTGCTCTACTGGTTGTTGCACGGACATGCAGAATGCATCTGTCCTTTTGTGAAATTAGCGCCACTTCTTATCAATCTTAATCATGCATAATATTTGTATATTTTTTGTGTCCTAATGATTACTGTGATAAAGAGACGACTTATCCTAAATGCTGTCACTCAGGTTATACTATTAGACTCTTCAGAGAGACTAATTAACCTGAGCAATCTGGCATGAAATTCTGGTTTACTCTGTTTTTAAAAACCTTTAATCAGTGAATCACCAAAACAGCTGGTAGAGGGCAGTTTTATCCTCATTTATTTTGCAACCTGATTTCTCCTTCACTGACTGTGATGTTGAAAGAGTTAGTTAAAACAAGTATGACACTGATGTTTATATAATTCTGAAGAGCTGGTAATTATGTATTAAAAAAACCCCAAACCAACAAACAAAACCTTCTATTCTGCTGACATTTAATCATTATTTTCTTTTTTTTTTTTTTTTTAATGACAAAGTTTTAAAAAAAAATGTTGAAATACTGGGAAAAATTTCAAGACTGGAAAGTCTCCAAAACTTCATGACAGAGATCTGTCAGCACTTTTCTATGGTACTAAAAAAAGTCCTATAAAATAGGAGGTATAGTGATCCTTACTCCTTCGTTTTCATTAACTTTTTTTTCTTAAACAAATTTTATTTTTAGTTGTCTGTCTGATTGTTTTGGTGTGCTTTAAACAGCAACAACAACAAAAAGGTTATTTTGTGGCAAAAGGGTACTTTTTCCATTGGAGTGGATATGATGATTGTTGTAAGAAGGGATCTTTGATGTTCATTACATCCTCAGAGGAAAGGGCAGATGGTGTCCTGTATTTTAGTACTTCAAAACTGACCAGCTGATACCTCTATATGTATATTTTGCAGAGTTGCAGATTTTTTAGGCAGAAGCTGAACAGTCAGGGATGAGTTTTTGAATGCTGCAGTTTGTTTATTTATTACAGGATATAGTTCCAAAATTTAATCAGTTAAACCTTTCTGATGGTAAGTTTTGGAATGATCTACACAGCCTCTATGGCATCATTTTTTAATGAATAATCAGGCAATGATTTGCCAACGTTACATGTCAACATCACAAATCTTTAATGAATTGTCTGGTGGCACCTAATTTTAATAGTAAACCAATGTAGCTTAGAACAAAGTTTTCTTGAAAATAGATATGGCATCTGCATTACTACAAAACAAATTTATTTCAGCTACTGTTATTGCACTGAATAGCAAATGAAATTATGAAAATGAATTCTTAAAATCATCATTCTTTCTAATACACACTGACATTAATGCAAATATCTGTAATGTAGGAGGAAAAATCATGAATGCTGGAAGTTCCGCCTTGGCTGGAAGTGGGAGCTAGAAAACCAGATTAGCTGTCAGGCAAACATTTTATAGTGTGATTGTTTAACCTTTGGAAGAATGACTGTGATGGGTTCTCTTTTATAACAAAGATGGCTGTGTGGGTTTCAGGTAGCCAAGGTCAACCCACCACAAGGAGGTTTTTCCTCCTAAAAGTATTTTCCAGTTTGAATAAAAATAATTTTAAAACTGTCCTATAGCTAGTTTTATGCATATGTTTTGATGTGAATGGACCTTTTTTGTTTCAGGATATTTGAATTGTTGATAAACACTGAGCAAAAGTACACTGACAGATTCAAGTTCTTCTTGAAGCTAAAGACACTACCACACAGTATTACAAAACTATATTTATGCATATCTTCCCATTGAATATTTTTTAACAATATGTTAGTTTTTTAAAGATAGAATGAATATGCCATTGCTTTGTCTATTCTACCCGAGATGTACAGAAGAATTTCAGCTGACCTGACAAAACACTGACTGTGTTTCTGAATTTTTAGTGTGAATATTTCCAATTGTCAAAGAGCATTTTTTATGTCTCAATTCAGTCTGTTAATCTTTTGAAAAAGTATATTTATATGTAAGATACATGATAAATACTACCCTGATAGACTCAGTGCTTTTTTCAAAGCTCTGTGGTTATCTTACAGACCTTTGGAAATTAAAGTTTTGATTAGAAATATTAGGCTTAAAATAAATCTGCCTTTTGCTATTTATTCTATTGGATTTTTTATCTGGATTCATTTGATCTGTCTCTCCTTTTTTCATCTTAATCCCTACATTCCTCTGTATTTCCAAATGCAAGAGACTAAATGCTTTGTTAGGCTTGGGGTAAGAATTTATCCTCTTCCCTGCCACTCCCTTCTTTCTCTCTATCTCAGACAGATTAGAGGTCTGTCTTCTTTTTTTCCTTTTCTTTTGAAATAATTTGAATTCAGGAATTCAGGGTCTGAGATTCAGATAAAACCCCAATGGTTCAAGTTTTTTGGTATTTTCCATTTTAGCTTTGCTGTAGTGTTGCAAAGAACATTGGCAAAACGTTTCAGTGCTGAATATAGGACATGCAATCAATTTCTGTAAAACAAATAGATATTTTGAGGGAAAACGTATGAGTAACTGTGGCTCAAATCTAGCCCTAAATTTGGGTAACATCTGCAAGCCTGAAACACAGCCTTTCTTCTCTCCCGACCTTATGTATGATTATTTGCTTGGTGATTGTGCCAGTGGATATATAATCACAAACTGTGTACCTTTTCTCTGAGTAGAGCATTTAGGTATCTGAGGAATAGGAACTTATCTATATCATATATAAACAGCCATTTTTCTATTCAGCCAAAAGAATTTTACAAAGTGCTAATCCCAAATGTGTCTTTCATGCCTGCAGGCAACTGTTTGTGGTTTTTATTTGATGGTTCTAAATAGAAGACTATCCATTCAGTGCTCCTGATTATTTCTTCGTCTTTGAGTAAGGACAAAGAAAAATAATTCACTGTTATCATTCCTTTATGCTATGAAATATGAATTAATAAAAAAAATTGAAGTATATTCAAAATTTTCATGGGTTATATCTGGCATACATTTAAAATACACCTCTGAGGTTTTTGTATGAGTGTAAAAACTTTCAGTTGGACATATTTTGCACATTAAGGCCTGCAGTTGTTCTGAACAGTAAAAAAGTCCCTTTAGTATAAGACTATAATGGCATACCAGCAGTATGTGTTAATTGGGAGTCTTTCTATCTCAGTCACCTTTTAGCACGTACTTGACAGACTTTTTTCTGTATGAGCACTGTTTGTAGATATTAAACATTCACAGTTTTCTTTTAGTCCCCTGACGTTTTAAGTTTATTGATTGGATTAGCATTTCTACAGATGAGGTGGCACTTCCTCAGATATCTAAGAAAATATATTCCTACATCACTGTATGTTCCCATGTAAAACCTAAAATTTAGATGGAGAAAAACAATGAGTAATGTCTTTGGTTGCACAGCGCTGTATGCATCCTCAGTTTATTTTTTATTGTGCAGTGGCAATATGGCTTATGAAGCACAGCTTGAGCATGGGAGTGTGACTGTCTTTGTCTGATGTGCCAGCAGTCTGTTGCATCTCTCAGGAAAAACCACCAGACTGGTGGTATCTGTTACTATTAGTAGGATTAACACCCCATGTTAATTCCAGCTGTTGCTCATGCAACTGTGCTCCTGGTAGCCAAATGAATGCTTCCTGTGCCCAGCTAGGGCAACTGTGTGTCAGCTTGGCATTTAAAAAGTCCTTCTTGAATTATTCAGAAATATTCTCTCTCTGTGCATCAGAAGTCCCTTTCCTATGTATTTATAAGAGTAGAATAGTATGAATAGCTGATACACTGTGGTTTGTATGTGGATGATATTCTATTCTACATACATATTGCTTACTGTGATTTAATTCTTCGTGTTAAAAGTGCTCCTGCTTTTCATTTGCTCATGCAGGACATTTTCTGGCTTTTCTTGCCTGGGAGCATAGTGTGTGCCGTGAGACATAAGGAGGATTCTAGTGAAAACACTCTTCATTCTTTCCATTTTGCATCAGTCTGGAGGACTGATCTCATCTGGATGGCAAAGAGTCCTGGTATCATCATCACTGCCGAGCCTTTCTGAGTGCCAGAGGCAGTCTGAGTGACTCAGAGCTGAGACAGTAGGGCTTTTGAGAGCTGCCTCTGGGGGCAGAGCCACATGGAGTCTCACAATCGCTGTGCTATCAAACACAACAATAAAGCTTCACAATGCCTGTGTGTGAAAATACCAAACTCTGAGGGGTTGCTTTCTCATGCTGATAAGAGCTGTGAATGGTGCAAAAGTTCAAACTCACATAGTTTGATTTATTTTCCTCATGACTGAAATCATAATAACAGATTTCAAATCTCTGATTCAATTCCCAAACCTGGCTGTTTCAGTGATTTCTTCGAGATCTCCCTGTCTTTATCACAGTTGCCTCCAGCAATAGAGGCGCACCTGCCAGCATGAGTCAGAAAAAGTTAGCGGTCCAATGCTAATAAGAAGCACTCTATTAATCACCATCTTGCTGACAAGCTTGTGTGTGATATATGTGTGTGGGCTGCTAGCAGATTAGCACCTTGTGTAAGTATATACATAACTCACAAGCTTGGGATTTCATTAATATCTATAAAATTTCTGTTACAGTAAGGGGTCTCTTCAGTACAGCTTATTATACCAGACACAGATGTCCTAAACAAAAAACAAGCTAATGAACAAAAAATGCTCTGTTCATCCTTGTATTCTCTTGGTGTCAAGAGATTCTATGTTTTTTACAAACTCTTTTTTGTTTGCTTTTGAAAGCCTTTTTGCAGAACAATTGTTAGTCCTCTAAATAGATAATTCGAAATTTCATGTGGTGTTCAGGCTTTTTTGTGAATTGAAATGTTTAATTCTATGCATTCTGCAAAGTCTTTGGGGTAGGGAATACCTTTTCCTTATCTTCCTCCATAACATTATACTTCACCTGAATAATAAAGAAACAAAAAAGCAAAAATCTAGATGTTTCCTTCCGCATTTTTCCTGAGTGATCTGATAGTGTCCTTAGGCCCTGCAGTTTGTTTTGGGTTTTTTTTTCAGCCTTTCCTTTCTTCCTTGCCAATAGGCCTTTTGGCTTTACCTCTTCTCTAATGATAGACATTTTTTATTTCTCTGGCTATTATCCTGTTCTGAAATTAAACTCTTACTCATTTAGTAGAAGGGAAAATACCAAAAAGAAAATTCCAGAGTCATAGGACTGGCCTGAATAGCTGCTGAAATTAACTGAGTGAAGAGCTCCTACCCTGGTATATCACTAACAGGCCAAACAAATTGCCTTAATCTGGAAAATGAAGAGATGAGATTTCCAAAACTGGAATAACACAGTGCTGCATGCTGCTGTGCGGCAAAGCATCCCAACATGAAGAAGAAGGTCATCATTGTTCATGCAAGCTCCTCTGTGACAGGATTGTGTTTTTCTGGTGGTCTTAATATTAGTATAATTATCTTATTATGATGTGGTTTACTTCAGTTTCTTAAAATTCCTGTATTTAACCTGTGATTTTAATTTTTTTTTAAAATTAAATCCCAGGGTTCACCTTACAATGTAGCTGAGGAAAACAATGAGGCAGATTCAGCTGCCTTTTTTAATTTTATCATATTTAATATCAAAAATACAACAAACATTTCACTTGGTTTTAAGATAGTTCTTTTTGTGCAATTTTGGACTACAAAGCTACACAATGGAACCATTTTATTCCATATTTTAAAGGAAAAACAAAAGAAAAAATGAAATGTTGGAAGCTGGGAAGTTTTCCTTCACTGTAAAGATAAAATAAAATAAAATAAAATAAAATAAAATAAAATAAAATAAAATAAAATAAAATAAAATAAAATAAAATAAATTTTGTTTTAAAATAAACTGAATGTCCTTTTAAAAAGGAATATGATGCATTTTCCATCATTTGTCTATACCTTTTCCATTTCAATTGTATATGGCACAGGCTCATATTCTTTCTGAATCGATGAAGATCAGAATATCAGTGTTTTTGTTTATGTGTTGTTATTCCATATTTTCATTAAATTTGACATTACTGCAATCTTATTTCTCTAATATGGTCCATCCTTCCTCAAATAATCACTTTACTGTGAAAAACTTATTCTTCATAGAAATTCTGATTACTCTTTGGCCTTTGTTTTCAACATTTTCGATATCCGTTGTCCAGTACAAAAATGACTACTGAATTTTGTAACTGTTCTGAAGAGAAATAAATTCTAATTTACAAGAAAATGTTTGACTTTTAGATTTACTGTAGAAAGCTTAGGAGTTTATTTGTTATAATAATAAATTTTCTTGAATATTAATTTTCAATTTAGTTATGAATCCTTATTAGGATAAGTCGGTCTCCAAAACAATGGTAAAACACAGGAATCCATGTAACTACTGGCATTGTATTCTGAGGAATGAATTGTCATTAAATCTGGTAATACAATTAATTACATTCAGGGAACGGGTAGATATGTATTATAGTGTATATGGAATCACAGAATGTTTTGCATTTGAAGGGACCTTAATGATCATCTGGTTCCACCCCCTGCCGTGGGCAGGGACACCTCCCACTAGGCCAGGTCTCTCAAAACCCCATCCAACCTGGCCTTGAACGCTTTGGTGGATGGAGCATCCAGGACTTCTGTGGGCAGCTTCAAAATTGTAAAATTTTTTGTCCTTTTTTTCATGTAAATATTTGCACCTTTTCATAAGAAACCTTGGAATTTAGAAGCTATCATGGGAGAGTAAAGCCAGACTGAGAAAAAGAAATCTCTATGTGTTGTATGTAATACATGACATACGTTTTTGTGTAAATGCATATGTTATATATATTGTGGTTTTACATTTATGTAAATATCTCATGTAATGCTCTAGGAAAGAAGATCCCATCACGGTAAGAAACATCAAAATTTAAAAAAGAAAACATCAGGTTTCTTGACCACATCAATTTTCTTTCCCATTAGATTTTTGTGTAAGCTACATAATGTTTATCACTTTCTATGCTGTTCTTGATAGCAGTCTGCTCAGCTTCTCCGTGGACATTTACTGTCTTAATCCTGACATGTAGGCTGGTGTGGTTGCCATCATGAAAGGATGAATTTGCTTGTCTTCATAACTCCCTTGCCTGTGTTTTCCTTAAAGTGGAGTGTAGCTCTGTTTAATACTCATGGTGCTGCTCCATAGTCAAGAATTCTTGTTAAAGTTACTGTTTGAATATATAAATTATGTCAACGAACGAGCAAAAGTAATCAGAGACTTCAGACATTGCATTCTGAAAGACACACATTGTTTAATATAAAGTATTTTAATTCTAAATTGTCATTTATTAGTCCACTATTTATTTCTTATAAAATATGGTAAGACTGAGCTTTTTTCCCTCTCCATCTTTTACTGCAGAATCCCCTTTTAATGGGCTGTGTTAATCTTCACATACAGTATAAAAGGACACAGGTGTAGTGGTTTGCTCTGATTTCAAAGGCTATCCAAAAAACTTTACCAGATAAATGGTGTTTTATGGTGTAGTTCAGCTGTACCTGAGAGCTCTTATTATTTAGTTTCATTAACTGATTTAGAATGTTGCTTTATTGACCAACTTCTGTAGGCAAGTTTTGCTTTTCCTGACACTTCATATAGGAATGCACACATTTCGAACAAATACTTAACAGTGGTTGGAAGCTGATGGCTGGAGAAAGAAAATCACAGTGTAAAAGAAAAGAAAGTCATAGTCCATTAAAAAGACAAGTGATTTTAGGTTTCACGTGCAATGGCAAGGTTTCAGATGGAAATCCACTTTTATCTTGCTTTATGCACACCTGAAACTCAGCCTTTGACATCCTGCTCTGAGTTTTTCTTTTCCCCACAGGCTGAGTAGTTTTTTTGCTGACCTGAGTGTTTATTAATATGTAGTAGGTTACACACATGCTTGAAAGACTTGTAACTTAAGTGCAGTGTTATGCCAGTCTTACTCTATTGTTGGAGGTTGGTATGAATCAGGCAACCCTGGAGCACACACCAAGCACAGCTGGGACCTGGCTGTGCAGAGCCAGGAGGGCACTCCTCTGGCTGTGCTCTGAGCAGGAGCTTCAGAAGATAAAGTGCCTTCCTTTTTCCTGTCTACTTTTTCTATTGAAATTACTTTCCTTTTTTTACCTTGTAGGCAGGCTACTTTAAAAAAAAAAAAAAAAAAGGCATCTCCACAGTTTCTTCCTAGCTCCTGTGGAAGCAATTCAGTGAAGGAAAATACCTCAAAGGTAGCAGAATTTTTCCCAATCTCACATGCCCAATGCTGTTAAGTAAATCTATTGTATAACTAGAAGTACAAAGTCTTCTAATTCTTTTAGGGGTGCCTTTGAAAACTACCTCTGGCATTTACTTTCTGTCATTTAACTGCAACTCTCCAGGAGCAGAGGAAATAGTTTAATAACCAGCAAAGCATTAAAGGTCTCTCTGTGTGGAGAGTGCTAACTACTGTATCAAAGGTATTGCTTATCTTGCTTGAACTGCAATTGTGTGTCAGAGCATAGTTATTAAGAAAAAGAAAATCAAATTATTTTCTTTCTGATTTTAAATATTATATAAATCCAGTTGGTCATTTCAGATGGTCCCTGAAAAAAAGCAGTATGGACAGAAAAACTTATGATTAAGGGCTCTATTTTGTGTTCAATCAAGTAAAAATAAATTATTTAAATGATTACTCACCCATGCCTTTCCCACTTCCATAATCTCCAAATACAGGTGAATTTAAATCAGGAAAATCTATTTTTTATGTACAACTAAAATTGCTATAAATTTTGATTTAAAATACCCCAAACCCTCAGTTTGCATGCAACATTGTGTTTGGTTTCTGTTCTTCTATGAAGTGAACAGCATTTCTCCTTCCTCCAGTTGTCTTAAAGGAAAATATGTATGCATATACAGTATACAGTACTTATATATGTATGTACATGTATTTGTTTACCAGTTTTCTGTTAGTCTCATTATAATTCTGCATTGTTTCATTTAATAACATTATCAGAGTTTGCATATGTAGACAGTTCTTACTGATTGTTTCTTTCAAGATCCGAAGCAAAGTTGTGCTTTTATGCATTCATACTTTTATCCTCCGTTTCCTGGTTTTAGCAGACGTTTTCCTGACTTGGATGCTCTTCATTTTACCAAGTACCATCCCAGCAGTCTTTCACTTTGTGTTCACAACATTCATTTTCATCACATTTTCAAACATGCAAAATTTCAATTTAGTTTTTGTTCATAGACCTTGAAAAGAATAATGAAGTAATTAAGGGAACATATGGAGAGAGATTATTCTTTTCTATACTGTGCTATAATTCTGACATATTTTCTTCCAGCTGAATAATCTGTTCGTATAGAAGAAATGTTAACAATGTTTTGCATCAAGTGAAGAAGAATGCTTCTACAGTTCTGCATTTCTATAATACCAATGTCACTGAAATATCACAGTGCTTTAAAAAAGTTGTTTTCTTTCTACATATGGAAGAAAGATGAGCTTTATTTTAAAGGACTGAGACCTTACTGTACTAGAGTCATCTGTTGACACAGAGTAAAATTCTACTTAAGTATTTATGTATGTTTTAGAGGATACCTGTGAGAGTAAGAAATAACATTAATCCTCTTGCTATTTCAGCTCAGAAAGATGTAAAAAATGACAAAATGCAATTCAGACTTGGGTTTCTGCTCTTGGTTTCTGCTATTTTTGTGTTAATCTAATACACAAAGCTTTGTGTGTGTGGTATCACACCTTCATTTACATCAAGATCACTTGTGATACTTTAAGCAATCTTTTTTTGGTGGAATAGACTTTGGAGCTGAATCAGAGTTTAAAAGAAATAAAAGAAATATTTTGAATGCTTCTTATGGTTGGTAAAGAACCATGACATAGCAATTTATTTGACTTATTTGTACATGAAACTGCTGCGACTCAAATTCACTTAAAGTAAAACCTCTGTTCTATTCAGGCGTCAGGGTGTCTTGGAACATGTGGTTTCATTGTTTTTCCTGAGAATTTCTGAGTATCAAAGGAAGTACCTGGAATAAAACACTTTTGGCATTATATAATTAAAACTTCATTATATAATTAAAACTTCGGATAACTCAGAGATTTTTCTTTTACAAGCCTATGAGTGTCTGTTTAACCTCCTTTCCTAACTGTAAAACATGAATAACACCGCAGATCCCTGTTATCAATACTGTTTAGAAGTTATAGAAAGTAATTAATCTTACAGATTTGTTTCTGTTACGAATTGGCAGGAAATAGAAACCACTGTAAGTTTAAGACTTGGTAGAGCTTTTAGAAACAAATTTACCATCACGTAGCACCTTTTAGGTGACTGATAGGTGTTTCTTTTTAAATTTCCCTTTTATGGAAGTTATGTAATAAATTCTACTTCATAACTCAGGGTGACTGAAAGACTAATTTTAGCTCTGAAGTGTTTTTACATCTAAATTGATCAATAAATTAGATGGATTAATTAATTTCTGCTGTCAGGGCCAAGGACTATTGCTGTATGTAACCTTGCTGATGTATAATTTATTAATTTTTCAAACAATAACTTTTTTAACTCTCTGTATATCCCTTCCATTTTTAAGTCTTTGAAAAGGTGTGCCTATTTCAAAGAATAAAATTTCATCCTGTTAGGGAAATGCTGAAGTTCTCTCAGTAACACAGACCAGCACTAACCTGCAAAAGGTGAAAAAAAATCAGAATAAATGTAATTTATTTCTGACAGCTGCATAAATTAGGAATAAGTTTCCTGACAAATGAACATGATTACATTTTTTCCATATAGCCAAAGTTTTACCCGATCAGAATGAAATGATGTAGGTGAAAACAGTAGAATTACTGACACATGAATAAATATATATGAATTCTCATTCGCTGAAAGAGAAATCTGCTATGTTTGGTGAAACCTTTTGAAAATATTTATCTTAAAAGAAGATGTCATTCTCCTGTTCAGAATTTTCATTAGGCACAATTAATTCTGAACTAAAAAAATCCCCAGTACCTAAGGAAGACCTGGGCTCTTTCCACACCCCAACAAATCCTGGAATATGCTAAACTATCAGAACTCTTATGAATCATGTCAAGAATTGTGCTACAGGTTCCAGCAACTCTGTCTCTTGGTAATAATTCCTTTAAAGAACAAACATATCTTCTAAAATGCCATGCTCTAATGACAAATATATACAGAGTAAATTAACAATAGATAACTTGAGAAAAATCTGAAACAATTCTACTCCAGAAACCAAGTATAGTTCTTCCAATTCTCTCTCTGTACTGCCTCATCTTCAGTTGTTTCTTTTAATTCCTCTGCAGTTGAAATTAAATTAAGTAAATGAAAAAAATGCATGAGAAACCATGTAAAAAATTACTTACCATATATACATTCAAGACTATAGTTTGAGAAATAAAATGAACACTGTAGCAGAAAACAAGAATAAAATGCATTATATATTTTTTTATGAAAACAAAAAATATACTCTTGTAATCATAATGCCCAATGTATGTTTTCTATAGAATGTACTATTTTAGAGTAGTCTTTTATAAAATATTTGTATCATTATATTTATTTCTTCTTCATTTTGCCCCGATGGTTCCATCATTTACTCCCGATTAAGCAAATAACAATATTTCTGAAAAAAATTACTTTGATTTGGGATTCTTACTGAAAACAGCTTGACTTCATCTGAATCTTCAGTATTTGTTTCTATTAAGCAAACCATTTACCTGGGGTTGATAAGCCTTCATTCTGCTGATCTATAAAACCTTTTAGGTAAATTGATTTACGATTAGTGGTCAGTCTGTTAGACAAAAGCCCTGGTTTGCGTGTTTGCATATCTGTGTTTTCACAGCTGATAAGGGGCATTGTAGTTCCATCAGGACAGTTTGGAGTATTGAAAACTGACAGTTCTTACATCCCCAGTCTTCTCTTCCTCATAAATAGGACATTTAAAAATGTAAGTAATCTTTATTTCTTTCAATTTACACTTATGAAAGCGCCAACTAGAAATTGCTATAAGATCTGTGAGGTCCTGATTATGATTTCTGTAAAGTGTAACTGGCATCAGGAGAGATAGCTGGACGTTTTTTAGGGCTGTGTCTTGATCAGATAATCAAATGAACACATACAGAAGTAAAAAAACAATAATGAGCTGGTCTTTAGCAAAGTATGATTCTTACCAATTTCATCTTTTCATCTTCTCACTCCTATCCTACCCTCACTTCTTATGCTTTATGTTTAATAGTGAATTTTTGCCCATCAAGATCTGGTTGAGAAACCATTTGAAGAATATCTGTATAGACTTAATACACTAAATATTTGCAAAATATGCCATTTTTAATCTTAATTTTAAGACTGTAGGAAGTAGAAAAGACATGCATAATGACAGATGTTCCTTTGGCCAAATCTGAGTGAGCAGTTGGGAACTTTTAGGAATTAGTGAATATTGGTAGACTCCAGTACACTCCATTCAAACCAAAACCTTTCAACCTGAGATCTTTTCACCATATTTTGTGTTTCATTTGTTCTTTAGTTACAACAATATGGTGTCAAGATCATTAATTTCAATGCAAATGTCTATTTACATCTCAGAGAAACTTCTTGCACTTACATGTACCTATGGGCAGTTTCTTTTGCTTTCTATCAGCATTTCTTTTCATTTATATCAACTACTTCAACTTTCTTGTAGAAAGTTTATATTTGGGTTAGAACTTCACACTCAGATAATACCTGGCTCAAGCTTATGATGCCACTACAAAATATTACATTTCTCTTTAATTAGAATGAAAGTGAGAAACGAGAGAGAAGTACCATGTGTCAGAGTCTGCACTTGTCACTGCATTTCTTTGAATACAGTTTGGAATGCTGTGGAAACAAGCGGTGTAATGTCTACATGTAGGAATCTGACTTGCACACCCTCAAAAACCCAGCAAGGGATGAGCTGCATCATTAAGTACCTAAATGTCTTTGATGATCTTGTCTGTGTTACTCCAGAATTTATCTAATGAAAGAAATCGTGGTAGTGAAATGACTCAAGCAAAAAGTATCTGTAATACATACAAAAATTATATAAGGGTGCATACATTCATTGTAGGGGTGTATGATCACTTTGTTAGTTTAAGGATAAAAACATTATGGCATGTAAGCTGAACTTTCCAAAATGACCTAAACATTTGTGAGCTCTTCTGTCAGATGACCTTCATTAGCACATTTTATAACTAAGTTTAGAAAATATTACACTGTGACAAATCTAGTTTTCATATTATAAGTTAATGTGTTTCTCTTTTAACTTGCTAAAGTAACACCAACACTGCACAAAAGATTACAATGGCATAATAAAAGAATTAATTTAGTCTTAATTATTTAAAATATATTTCTCAGAAGTGAGAATCGCTGTAAACGTAAATATCATATCAAGATGAACAAAGCATTTCAGAAGACTATTGCATATTCTTATATTTTGGGGTCTGAGTGTACTTTGTGAACATAGCCTTAATCTGTGATGCCAAGATTTGCATACAAAAATCTGTTATGGATTTATTTGTTCCAGGAAAAAAAAAAGAGGAATGAGAACACATCCATTTATTGGTGACCTTTTTTCCCCTCCCTTTTCTGCTGGTAGTCACAAAGTAGACAGAATTCAGGAAAGGAAAATTCCTTCTGTAGGTATCTTTTCTTTTTCTCCAAGAAGTTATCTCCAGATTTCTGCAATATTTAAAGTACAGATCATGTAGCTCAGCCCTATCAAGCCCCATGAATTATGAACACTTCCTTTCCTATTGCATCCTTGCAGTGCTTGCAATTCAGGCTTTGCCAGTACTGCACAGTGGTGTCTCACTGGATGGAATGTGTAAGACAAGGCACCATTTGTGTCTTTGTTTTTCTTGCTAGGTCATAGTAAGGAAGGAGGATCTGTCTGTAGCATAGCTCTGTTGATTTTTGAAGTGAACGAGGATCTGGCCAAGCTACCTTTGATTCAAGTTATGTTGGGAAAGAAATAGGTAAAAATTCAAGAGTATAAAGGTGCTTTTCTTTTCTCCTTTTTTGCCACATTATTAATATGCTTTTTTTTTTCCCTTCTATGAACTAGCTGCAAAGTGCATTGTATACCCAACATTCACATTTCTGCTTAATGAGCGGGATTCTTTTTGTGTTTGAAAATGTACTTGCTCTCAAAGTAGAGAGCTCTTGACAGAGTTGCAAAATTAACAAAACTGCAACTGCTTTGCCAATGAAGTTTTAAGAAGTTGCATGTGGTTCTGCTTTATAAAAAAATTCAACATAATACAGTTGCAACTGTATAAAGTTTATTCTCCAATTTCAGCTGTCATGATCACCAGCTTCTTTAAATGGAGGATCTCTTCACGCTTGATTTGTTGATAAGTTTACAATACTGCTGTACTCTTCATGGCTTTAGGTTGTTCTGTAGACAATAATGAGATGTTTTAGTTGAATTATGAAAGAAAAACCACAGCCCACAGGTTCTGAACTCTGAAAAGAACTCCTCTTACTGGTTCAGGGAGAAAAGTACCCCTCTGCTAGCTCCCAACCTGACCGTTCTGGTTTGGGACAAGAACTACACTATAGCAGGTTTACCTAGACTTTGTTATTGAATTATCTGAAAATGCCCATTGATAATTTAAAGGCATGGAAAAAAGAAAATCACTGTTGCAAGGTCAAATATTTTATTTAATATTAAGCACCAAATTGTTTGTACTGTTACACAGATTGTGAAAAATGCTTTTCTGGAAAGGGAAACACTGCATCCTTAGTAGCTTTAAGTGTATTTCCCTGTCAAATAGTTTAGTTAAGAGTTTGTTTGGGTTGTTTCATTTAGGTAAAGTTGATAAACACATTCAGATTAAAAGGGGGTTTTAAATTACAAATTAGAAAGATAAGAGGAGCAATGCATTGCTCCTCAGAAAAATACAGAATCAAATCCCAAAGAAATAAATACAAATTTTTAGAGCACATCAACAAGTTTCCTGGAATAATCAATGTGTACGATGATGTAGAATGTCTTAAGTGCAATCTACATCATTTTCTGTATTTATTATTATGATATATTTGTTCATTTTAGAGGTGAGTATTGCTTGAAATAATCTTTTCCAAGTCACAGATTACAGAATTGATGCATCTTTTCCATTCCCTACCGTATGGAAATGCTTACAGCAATACATTATACCGGAATGCTTTGTCTCCGATGCTTTCAGTACTACTTGCTGTGTGATTTCTTGACATATTCATTAATTAAGGAATCGTAATGCAAATTGCTGAATTTCAAACTAAGACCAAAGTAAATGAATGTACCTTTAAAAGGAGAAAAGATGCTATTATTAGAACACTTCTAACTTAGTTTATTTAAATTATTTGCATAGCTGTAATTAAGCTATAGTGCACTTCATTTCTGCACTAAAATTAAGTAGAATAAAATTATCACTTTTTAATAACATCAAATTAAATGTCATTAATGAGAATTTAATCACCATGTTTCATATTAGATATAATTAGCTAATGATCTATAAATCTGTATGAAACACAACTTAACAATATAACACTTTACATAATAAAATAACTAATCTAAGCCCAAGAAGTAATTAAGAAAGTGTCATATGTGCCATATTTCACTGTCCATGAGAGAAGACAATTGAACCTCTGCTAAAATACACAATATTAAATTTGACTTGGCCTGCCCAAAGCCCTCTACCATTATTTATGCTTTTATTTGGTACTTTCTATTTAAATTATCTTAATGGCCTTGTATTTCTTTGCATTTGTGTTTTTATAATTTGTGGCAGGTGAGGAAATAGCATATATAGTGGGTTACTCCTTTGAACTACTGCACAGACTGTGCTGGTGGTGGTGGCTTTAGTTTTCTTGGTTTGTTCTTTGCATTAAGAATTTTCACCAGAGAATTTATTTTATTAAAATAAAAAATTTCTAAGAGAGAATTTTGTGATTTCTGGGATGAATTTTCTCAGATTGTCTGGGTACAATTTCAATTTCTGCTCAAAATCAATGAGAAAAAAAAAGTTCTATTTAGTTCATTGAATCAGTGCTACCATAGGATTTCAACTTTTATGACCTTATGAGCTAAACTACCCTGCAGTTCTGCTGAAGTCCTGTCATACTTACTCTTGGTTTTTCCAGTCATTGAAGAAAACAAAGCCATGCAAACCCTAAGAAACGAAATGCCCACACTTTTTTACTAATTCCTTTTGAAATAATAAATATTGATGGAAAAAAAATTGTTGAAATGTATTTTTTAACTTGCCCCCTCATGTTCTTATCTTAGTTTATTGAATGTTGTGATTTCTATAACTCAGCTAATTAAAAGCTGTCTGGATTTGGTCCTTGGCAATCAGCTCTATGTGGCCCTGCTTGAGGCCCTGCTTGATAATATGACCTCCTGAGACACCTGACCTCAGACATTCTGTGATTCTCTAATTGCTTTGGTACCACCTTGTTATTAATATCTCTTGCACTATCAGAATTTCAACATGAGATAAGCATGTTCTGCCTGCTATCTCTGATTAGATTCTGTGAAGTACCATATTAAAACTGAGAATCTTGTTTGCTTTTAATAAGATGCACCTGTCCTTGAAGCTGTCCCATCAAGAGACAGAAGAGCCCTTTAGTAAATATATTGCTATTCAGGGCAGAGTTTGCATTGGTATTTCATTTTTAACCTCATCTTTACCTTCTTTTATTCACTGATTTATCTTTCTTTGGAGGCTGAAATTGAATCTTTCCTTTGCACATATTTTAGTATTTTTTAAAGTTATATACTGCATTGCTTACTTAATAAAGATTTAGAGAAGTAAAATTCATTCATTGATCCAGACATGTTAGACAGTTTTTAAAATGTGTATTGTTATATCATATCACTCATGTCAAGCCTTGCTTAGAAAGTCTTAGTAATCATAACCATCAACATTAGTCTTAAAGAAGGTAAGCAATGGTTTTCTGGTACTATAAATGTCAGCTAAAAATCCCTGTCATATTTTAAATAATTCAAAATTTTATCTCAATTAAAAATTCTTAAGATTGCTTCTAAATACTGACTGGTACTGCACAAAGTTACGTTTAGGCAGAAAAGAATAATTAAATTACTTTTTAAATTTTTGTCTCAGAGTAAAGCACGGTGTTTCTCCATTAATTCATTGAAAGCAAAATGTTTTTAAATTGATGTAGTAGTTTCCCTCATCATAAATATTTTCTTTGTAACTCCCATATCACAGAAAGTGCAGCTATATAAAACAGAAAATGTTCTGCTAAAATTTCCCCGCTTCATAATAATTGGATTGGATGTCAAAGTGTTCTTTGGGTTTCCATTCATTTCATGCTGCATTCCTAACCTAACAAATTTGAATGTTATGCTTTTATGAAGGTTGTGTTTGGATTCTCAGTCACAAAATGTTATATTCTTTGATTTCTCTAAGACCCTCATCACCATCCTCAGAAATCTTTTATCACAGAGCAAAGGCATGGGAAGCAATTCATTAGAGATCGTTGCTAAAGTGGGTGCACAATGATTAGCACATGAAAAAGTGGCCCATTAAAGGATATTGAAGCCAAAGTTTATAACCATTGTCTTGGGAAGTCTTTGAGCCACCAATGGCTGGAAGGGCTAACTGGAGATGTGCTGGGATATAACTGTTCCTACAGTGGGATGCTCCACCAGCTCAGCCTTGCTGCCAAAGTCTTACCCATGGGGGGAGAAGCCCAGCGCTCAGCTCCCTACTGATGCTGTACATGGTTGTTGGGACTCTTGATTTCTAGCAGCTGAGAATTGTCATTCTGTGAGGTCAGGGAACATCTTGTCCTCAATACATGGCTGTAATCAGCAATCACTCAGTTGAGAGTGTGATGATAATCATTTACTTTCATCTTGGATTTGCAACACAAGATCAGACTTTTTTCTCCTGAAGACACTTGAAGGGTGCAGTTGTGCACATTGATTAGGGTAAAACTAGCTTATGTACTGTAAAATGTTTGAGAAAATCCATGAAAGGAAGCATTTCTCTGGTCTGGAATACATGTTGCTCCTTCTAAAAATTAAAATGGGGGGAAATACAGACACCATCATCATTAATGAGGAACATTGATGTTATATAGCTTTTTATTCACATTTTCAGAAAATAAAATTAGAAATAATTCGTTCCTACTAAACTTTAACCAGATGAAAAGAAGACATATATTCATAGTTATATATGTGTGGAAAACAAGCATAATATGTTGGCAAAGTGCACAACTGTGTCCCTCTTATTTCGCAGTTTACTTGTGTGGATGTACTTTTGCCCTTTCATGAGCCTTTCTGAGGCCTGAACTTCTAATTCATCATGGAAGATGGAGGACAGGATGTGAGGCGAGCTGCTGGATTTTTCCAAGCCAGAGGAGGACCTGGGGATTTTGGTGTGAGGCGTTTGGTTTCCAGCGTGAGGAAGCATATGAAATGAAAGGTGTGAGAATACACCATAGTGGGTGTGGTAGGACATTAGGCTCTGCTGGATAAGTCAGAAGGTGGAAGGATATTTGGCAATCTCATATTTTCTGCATAGCAATGCGTGTACATTTGTCAGGTGTTCAGTGAAAGTTGTTTCCAGGACATCCAGAATTATCACCTGTATCCTCTGTGGTTCAGTGTTCCGCATATTTCAGAGATGTCTGTTGTTTGTTGATTTTTAGCTGCGCAGTTCAGCTACTGTGCAAGTGCTCCAAACCAGCAACATGACTGGGTGTGGGATTTCACTTCTTCACCAAATAATTTTGTGAAAATTCTAAAAATTAAGAGATGACCAAATGTTTAAAAACCAGATGCTTTAGACTAATTCAAATAGGTGTTTTGGTTGCAGATATCATAACATCCCAACTGCTCATCAGATAAGGCATATCTCTTGACATGGTCGTAAGGACGATATAATTTCCAACTTTAGCAACTGGTAGCTGCTGGTAAACACCTTCCTTTTGAAACTGGAATATTTCAAGTTCTAGCTTGATTCTTGTAATTTCAGCAAAATAGTCTTCAATTCTGCATAAACCAAGACTTTCCAAAAAAATATACATCTCTTCCTTCTTCTCATTTCCCTGTTCTGGAAGTTTCAACAGAGATTAGTCAGAACTATAAATCACAGGCGGGAAGTAATAGGGAAAATAATTGCACTGTCTAGCTGAAACAATCTCTCAAAGAGGCAGTGTACCAGCGTCAGATGGAGAAGGAGACTTGTCTTTTTAGTATTCACAGTTTGTGACTATTTAGTCTGGGTTTTCTTCATCATTCTTCTGATGGTCACAGCCCCTCAAGTTTATTCAAGTGTCTTCACCAACCTGGTAATTAAATGTAATATTTACCTGAGTTTATTAGAAATTAGTTTAAGATTGTATATAAGTTAACATAGCAGTCATTATTTAAAAAAAAAAAAAAAATCTTGTGTTGTTTTATGTGGAAACCACAGAGTTTAGGTTTTCATTAGGTCCTGCAATCCATTTGTTACCTGGCAGGTAGTAAATCTTTGCTCACTTCCAGCTGTAGTCTCAGACTTCTACCTTTTCTCCTTGCCATATCTGTTAAACGTACTTGTTTATTTCACATTAGCAATTTTGAGTCCTGCAGCATTCATTAGTAGATTGAAATCTATTTGGGATAAAGACTGTCGTTTTAGCATTCTTATACAAGTTACTCTCTAGGAAGTAGTTTCTGATGTTGGAAATTAAGTACTGCTGTAGCATGCATTTTTAGTAATCAGATCCATTCAAAACTCTATCTGGGGGATGTTTCTGAGTCATAAAATGCTGATGGCTGACTTTCATTGAAGGTTTCATCTTAAGTACTGTTTGTCTTTTGCGAAACCTCACCTTGTATGCAACAGTATTTAGAAAATAGGGAACTTTGATTCGGAGACTAAAAACTCTACTAATCTTTGAAAATCATATGTATGTACAATGGAGTTTTCAGATTGTCTGTTAATTGGATGGCAGCTTTATAATAAAAGATTAAGAGCAGAAGTAAAGAAGGACACTAAGCTTCAACACTTTCCCTATGTCAATTAGCAGCGGTCGCTGTGAAGGAGCAGTCTTGCATAACCTCAACTGCTGCATTCTAGGAACATGGATTTCTTTGCTTAATGTAGAATGAATTCTGCTTACACGAAACAAGTACTTTTCTTCAAAAACAATACTTTTTCTGATACCAGTATGAAATGTTATGTGCTATATTTCTCAGTATTCAAGTGAATTTCATGAATTTTTAACTTTTTTTTTTCTGCAGCACTTTAAGTCAGTGACATAATGCCTTTAACTAAAAATCTATCTTATATTTTGTTGTGTGTCTGTTAAATTGATGAAAGGCTTGAGAACAGTATCCTGGGCATTCTTAACTGCTACCTCTACTTATTTTCTTCAGTGTTCCATCATAACAGGTATTACAAGCAATAACAGTCAAAGCAAAGAGATTCTATTTTTTCCTTTGTGTTGCAAGTGTCTGAAGCCTAGCTCTCAAATTCTGTAGTTCCAAAGAAATATTTGTCTCTAGCCTGAGAGGAGGCTTGCTACTCTGCTTTCTAGTAATAGTGTTAAGTGGTTCATAGTCACTTAAACATAACATCTATTTAACATAATAGAAACAGACAGCGTTGGTATTAGCATGAAAGCAACATTTGACTTCAGGTAGGTGGACCTTTCCATTTATGCATAATAGTTAAATTCCCTGGTTTTCCAAGTGATATCTGGAAATACCTCCTCCTATCTCATGAATTTTACAACGCATTTCAAAAAGAAACCATCCTTTTAGTGATCCAAAGAATTATGACATAGTTTTATCTCAGTAATCTGTACTTGCTCTGTATTTTTGCAAACTCCCAGTATATTTTTCCTGACTGACACTTCTATAGTGTTTACCCCAGTTACCTTTCACTAGTGTTTTGTTGGTTGGTTGGTTGGTTGGGTTTTTTGTTTTGGGGTTTTTGGGTGGTTTTTTGGGGGTTTTGTGTATATGTGTTCTTTAACCCAGAAACACAGTTGCCATATTCTACCAGCAATACACACAATTTGCTGAAGTTTGAAAACTTTTGCAGAGCAGTTTAGTGCTGGGGAGCCTGAGAATGCTTTTTGAGATGCAAGAATATTTGTTCATGCTGCTTACCACATCACAGGTGTATCCATGAGCTGTGCTGTTGTGGAATCCAGCTGAAAACTTTACTTATTTTAATTGCAGAAGGCTATTCCTAAGTTTTGAACCCTAGCGAGTTTACAAATCTCAAAACACTCCCCTCATGAATTTTGTTGTAGAAGTGGTGACTTATTTTTCTCAGAAAATTTACATATAAAACTTCATAGGATTATCTATGGTTTATACATTACTTTTTTTTCTGATATATTTTTCCAGATTCAGTTATGATGCTGATTCTTTTCAAAAACTTTGTTGAAAACTGAGAAATTGTCTCTCTAACTTGTATGTGTTGAAGCCTATTCCTTGTCCTTGTTTTTGTAAATTATCTGTTTCAGAATCTTTTGCTTAATTTTTATGTGCAGTGAAGTTTAGTTGTTAATTTTTGCAGTATAATTTCAGTATCAAGTTATTCAGAGAGTTATTGGCAGAAACTCATATATTTAAAGAATATGTTTCTCCTTCTGCCTTTCCTGGACTGGTCTTTCTAGGATCTCTTTAAAGTGAACTATTTATACAGGAATGGGCAGATGGGAAAAATACTTCTTACTGTAAATTTTGCTGCTCTGTGTGCACAGATTATCTACGGCACATGAATGTATTCTTATTTCTGAGGCAGATTTTTTTTTCAGACTTCATATCCTTGATCTAGTTTACTTTTCAATTAGTTTAGGATAAACTAGAAACAAAAGCAGAAGAATTCCCTTGAAGGAAAGTGAATTAACAAGTTAGGGATGAGGTCAAACAAAGTGAATGTACAGCCCATGGGCACATCAGAACCATCCTGGAGAAACAAATATAAGCACGCATGGGTGCTCCCATATATTACATAGGCAAAAAACAATGAAAAGAAATCAACCTTGAGCCAAGAAGGTTGAAATTAAATGGAAGAGAAGGAAGTAAGGGGAAAAACATATGTTGTATTTTTCTTAGGTTATTAGTGTATTTGTTCATCATTAGGCAAATATATTTAGAAAAAGCTTTTCACTAAGAAACTTCCATTTAAGACTTTGTTCCCATTTCAAAGCCTCTAACAAAGCCTTATTTTTCTCTTCCTTTATAAGTATACTCATTGCCCAAAATATATGCAGTGGATGTTAAAATGGAATTAAAAATCTCTCAGTTTTCTTACCTCTAGTCAGTGCATAATGTGTTTAAATTTCTGGTGATGTTTAATCAATGTTCTATAGTTGTAAAGTTTTTCATGAATTATGAACTTCTGGAAACTTAATTTTAAGAAGGAAGCTGGAGTATGAGTCATTTAAAAAAAATCCAAACCCCTTAAAAAATCCACAAAGCCCACCAACCAACTAAAAACAAAAAAATCCACTGCCCAATGAACAAGAACAACTTTAAATAAAAAATTAGGGATTAAAGTTAGGTATAAGAGAACTTTGATATTGCATACACATTAAATTGAAAAACTGATTGAAACTTAGTTACTTTAGAATCTCCGATTCAGTTTGAATCCTCAATATTTGAACCATCTTACATTTTGAAAAAAACCCGAAAAACCCAACCAAACAAAAAACAACAAACCAGATTCAAAAATGCTGAGTTAAGGATAGTAATTTCCTGTGGAACTGTGAAGTGTGCATGTTCTTCTTTCCTCAAGGGATTTGCCTGTACTTTATCTGCTAGCTTTGCACAGATCTTCAGTGCCCTGGTGAAACAAAGAAGAATCTGCAATGTTTAGAATCTTATATGTCAAGTATACTGTCAGAACTTGGTTCTGGCAGCCTCTGCTCATGTATTGCAGAGCTGTATTTTATGAGTGACTTCTTTATAGTGTGCAGATGTCTTGGTGCTAGTAAGGAATAATCAAATGCATAAATATAATAGCAGCCTCCCTGTGGGCACCAGTAGTAGAACATGAAGTGACTGCAGCTTTTTGTAATCCTAGACTGAGAACAGAATATGAACTCATATTGTGAAAACAGAAAATGAATTTTAAATCATGTTGATGCTATTTAATTCACTGATTTTTTTTGTTTGTTTCTGTTTTCCAAGGATAAAAGATTGAGAAAGCAAAGCCAAATTCAGGAAGACTAGCATTAGGATCTCCCCCTCACACTGATTCTACCCTGTCTCTCTTTTCTATTAAAGTTTTACTATGATTACCATGTAGGTGGCTGCAGATACTTTCAGTCTGGAGGGGCCAGAGACACATTCCTGGATCATTTATGAATGACTGTGGCTCATTTGTTTCCATATTGCTCTAGCTTGAAAAATGAAAATACCAAATACCAGTAACTTCGTAGTAAATCTACTTTTGTTGCTGAAAACACATACCATAGTGCTTAAGCTTGTATCATCTCTTTGTTAATTAAAAAGAAGAACAAAACCCCACATAATCTATTTTTGAAAGGTCCCAAAAGACTTTACTGAAAATAGTTAGAGCTTTTTATGTGTTAGAGCAGTATGTGCACTGTAAAATAAAGGAGCTATAGAAAATAGATACAGAAATTGATCTCTCATGCTTAAAATAGGAGAAAGAGCTAAAAAAACCAAAAAACAAGAACAAAAATCAAAATGGATTGCTTGTAATCTAGTTTATGTGTGGGGTTACAAAGCAGGCAAGTTTTACGTGCCCAAAGCCAAAGAATGGTTGTTGACACAACTAAGAGTAGCTAATAAAGATTCCCCAAAAACTTTCTCTTTTAGAATATGTGCTCTCTGGGACATAGGGTAATGTATTTTTACAACACTATATAGGTTAAAAAAACCTTTTAACATATGTCTGGAATTCAACCAGCATAAATCAAAGCCTGGTTTTAAAAAAAGTCAGCATGAAAATAGAAAATTATACTATTTTCTTCCCAGGGGGTGAGTTTCCGTAATGAGATTATGATCAAATGTACACTTTTAAAAGTTTTTCTTTAGCTAGTCATGATTTTGGATAAAGAATTCAAATACTGTGGTTATAATCACAGAAAATAATTTCACTGTAGGAAATTCACTGTAAATTCAAAAAGCTCAAATACTCAAAATACTCGAATTATGGTAGACAGAGTAGACAAATTCCTGTAATTATGGAATTATTCTGAAGACTAAGATCAAGGATTAGATTTACAAGGAATTCAAACCTTAGGATAAATCCCTAGCAATATTTTGTTACCTAGTGTTTAATTGAGACGCGAATTCCTCTTTCTTGTTACTGATGGCTGGCTACTGGGCAAATTATAAGGAAGGAGCAACATATGAAAAGACGTGTTTTGCACAGCTAAATGAGCTGCAGTGTTGGTGTTACAGGATTAGTATATCTATCCTTGATGCAAAATGTACACTGTGCTACATAAAAAACGCCTCACAGATTAAAATATTGATATTTAATAAATGCATCAAAATGCCAGCAAAGAATATACAAAAACATATTTTATGTTTAAATTTATGATAAACAAAAGGTCAGTTGGCATACTTTGTGTACCAGATTAATTGCTAACATGCTGTGCTTCTTACAAAATAAATAGAATGTTCCTATCTTTGAGTCCAATTTTGCTTGCAAATCCTTTAAAAATACTTTATTTCAATGGGCCTTGCAGATTTGAAATTTCATCTACTTATTCACGTGGAATTTAGAACTCTTTTATGGTTCTTACACAAAAAGAAAATTCAAAAGGGAATGATCCATAATACCTGCATAGTTAACAAACTACCAAGCTCAACCTCTCCCTTCTTTCATTCAGATGTTTAGACATCAATAATTGACAAGCTGATACTGAAAACTGTGGAGAGCCAAGGACTACCCGTTGATCTGCACTTTGCTCTGTGAGATAGAAAGACTGACTCACTGATAAGTTCTTCCTTTATTATTCAGAGTTCCTAATCTTCATTTCTGACATCCAATTCTCTTTGTAGATTAGGTGAAAACTCATGCAACCCTCTATAGTTTTATAAAAAAGCATATACAAATCAGAAGTTATATATAAATCATTAAACTGTAAAATTTTTAAGAGAAAAACTGTCAATTTATTTAGCATTTATTTAAACCTTACTAGGCAGGTTTGATATGTTATTTGCAAATTGTGAAGTTAAGAATTAAGCAAGGAATTCAGACAGGAATGCCAAACTTCCGTTTTACCAACAACCTGCTTTATATAAATGTGTTTCTGTACATGCTAGGATCATTTCTTGGGTCCAAGACGGAATTTTGTAACCTACTTAGGTTACAATAAAAGGATGTGGTGTGAGACTAAGGAACTGACTGAGAGTCAGAGTCACAATATTCCATAATCCACTGTGGTGGTTGCAAGATGGACTCGGGAGAAGGTTCACTGCTCCTT
The DNA here is from genome assembly GCA_013398055.1 of Ifrita kowaldi. Classification (NCBI taxonomy): domain Eukaryota; kingdom Metazoa; phylum Chordata; class Aves; order Passeriformes; family Cinclosomatidae; genus Ifrita; species Ifrita kowaldi. The sequence goes on from VZRS01012850.1 coordinate 202,587, forward strand.
TTTCCCCCCCGCTGTCTACTGTGGTTGGGATATTAATGTATTTCAAACCCCCATAGCTTTCATGTAACTGAGTGATATTCCACCAACCAGTAGTAAGTAAAATGGAAGGGCTTTTTTGAGATGTAACTGACTTTGGAGACATCCTTATTCTTTCAACAGAAAATACAGTGAGAACATCTACACTGAGCTGTTTTCATGCCATGTCTTGAAATACCCACCTGAAAGTTGTTTATGTTATCAGAGGAATTCTTAAGCCTGAACAGTTGACACAGGGAGAAGGTTTCTTATGTTTTGTGTTATTTTCAAAATAAATTGTAAGTAAAAAATGAAACCAAGTTATATTAGTTTAATCTCAAGCAAATGGATTTTCTATTTTCCTCAATATGGTTGGTGAATATAGTAATTGCAACTTGAACAAGTAATAATTAGCAATTCATTCAAAAAACTGGGAAGAAAATCTCTCTCCTGAATAGCAAGATTTTTGAAGCATAAAAGAAAAAGTGCATGCATGCTTGTTTCTTTCTTTCTAATTGCGCTATTTTCTTTCTATAAATATATTTCCATTGATACTGCTTTAAACTGTGTGTCATGACTGTTCTTCAGATCCAGTCCTCCACATTTGCTCTATAATTCATCACCTATGAGGCTAATTATGGGATTCACTATTTTAGCCCTTATTCCCTTGTGAGGGGAATAAATGTAAACACACATTGCTGCTTGGTCTTACTAAGACCAAGATTCAGACAAATCAGACGTATTACCTGCACAGGTAAAATCTAATTAAAATTATTTTAAACGCTCAAGATATGAAGTAAATTTAAGATATGAAATAAATTTAAGCATATTTAAACATATGCAGATTATCTCATGCAGAATTAAAATTACTTTAGAAGGGCTCTAGTTTATTATTCAACAGAGTGAACTGCAACTGGGCAGTTACTTTAAATAATAATGTCATATTCATGAGTAGAGATTGTGGTGCTGATGTTGATGTAGAGGGAGCTGAAGGAAGCAGAGCAGAACTCTCAGGATGCTTCACACTTTATTCTCCAGTGTCCTGCCTGCACAGCTTATCTTTGTGGTGAGGCTGCAACGAAGTTATTTCTGCATCTTGACAGGTAACTATCAACCAGCTTTAAGTTAACCTCAGAATATTTCTTAACATTCATAAGATTCTCCCTTAAAACTGAGTTTTTTGTGCCTTAGTCATTAGTACTCCTTTTAGATGTTCTGAAAGATTGTCCAGGTGAGATGGATTGAATAAGATTGCATATGTGTTGTGAGAGGCATGATTTAAATTAAAACTTTATTTCTTGTAGAAAGTACTATTGCGATTCTTTTCTGCTTACCATATTTTTTGAAATGCCTGAAAAGCTCAATATCTTTTCCATAGGTAAATTTCAGTATAAAGTTGAAGACAAAATATAAGCAAATAAATCTACACTGTCAGGGATTTTCAGAGTCATGGATTTTTTTTAGAACTGAGCTGCTTTTGAGGTATCTCTTTGGGGAAGTTTAATTCCAGAAAAGAGAGGCATGCAAATTTTGAGTTGTTTGGGGTTTTTCTTTCTTTCCCGTAACCCTCATAGTAGAAATACTGACATCATGATAAATGAGCATGCAGTCCAGAATAGCACATTTTGTGTATCAGTTTTGTTGAAACATTAGTGATATAAATATCTAGTGATTAAATAAGAGAGGGGTTCAGGAGTGTATTTAAGTGTTCAGTTTTTAAGGCATCTTTAGAAGACTTATTTTTCTAAAATTATTAAACTATAAAATGGAAATCAGTTTTTCTCTCATCTCCTAAAGGTGCTGCATTTTGTTCAATCACATCAAAGTGCTTTCAGATGATTTTCTGAGAAAGGTTATGAACTGTCATTACATTTTGAGATTTCGTTTCTTCTGTTTGAACTGATTCAAGTAAGAAGCAAGTATTTCTGACTCAGCTGTAGAGCCCCGTTCCCTAGAGATGCTGTTGTTCCCAGAGGGAGCTGTCATAGTTTGAACATTATTGTACCCACAGAGGATTTATCTGGAACATAATAGAGAATGTGATTTGTCTGTGGTCCTGGCCACTGCAGGACCACCAACACTGTCAGCTGAGCAACTACATCCATACTGCTCGCAAATATTTTTGTATGATGCTTCTCATCCACTCTCATTTATGATGTTCTTATTTTTTAGTTTATCCCAGTCCACACTTCTTCTTCCATGGGTGATTGTTCTTCATTTCACTGTTTCAGAAGAAAGGCAATTTCATTTGTATTGTTACCTTGAAGATATGATCCATTCCCTGGAGTTTTCATGTTTTGTAGAGACTACTCTGTTCCTTTATGTCTCAGTTTTCCTCACACATTTTGTCCTCTTTATCCTTTTTGGTTGCTATTCTTTGCATTTTGTCTAACTCTTCTGTTGTTTTTATAAACTATCCAACCAAGCATCACAAAGTAAGACTAACACTTAATAAAATTCAGGAAAAAAGCTCCAAACACCCAATCTCTACAGTCAAGCTTAAGGATACTCAACCTCACTGGGAATACCAGTCCTCAATACAAATTGTTGTGTATCCATGGCATTTTCAACCCCTGACTTTTAAGCAAATTTCATCCAAATGCAATGAAAGTCTTCTGAAGCAAAGTGCAATGCTTTTTCAAGTGCCTGTACTACTCTGAGATGACATTTTAACTAAAAATTTACATGAGAAGGGTAGAACAGTGCTGGCATCTATGCTATGAGGTGAAACCTGTGAGATACCTTCCCGAGGAGTTTTGTTCGTTATCACTGGATTTACATGTAAACTACTGTGATGAGATAAGCAGAATATACTTACACACTTCTGACTTTTTCCTCTCTTAATTTAAATGTAGATATGTTAAATCATTTGCCATTAAAAGCAGAATAAAAAAAAGAGTGCCAGTATTTTCAGAGTATGTAAATACTGGCTAAACATTTATCTTGCATCAATATGTTTGGTTAGTGTTTCAGTGAAATATACTTACACCCAAAAAATGATACAGCTTAAAAATTATTTGGGGGGTATTGTATCTTTTTGTCCTGCCTTAGGATTTAATGGAAATGTAAGCACTTTGTGAAAATATTTTGAGAACCAGCCAAATGTGTCTCTGGATATAAACAAAGTAACAGCAAATTCCACAAAACGTTGGCATTTTTCCTGAACTTTAGGCAATATTATGTACAATTTTCCTTTTAATAATTATGAAAGTAACTGTAAGGCTCATTTATAATTATGACATACTTCTGTGGGATTTCTGAGATTTTATATAAGAAAATAGTTATTTTCATAGGCAAAACACTGACTGATATGAGTTGGGCCTACTTTGCTGACCTCACTGGAGATTTTAATGTTTGTGTGAGATTAAAAAGTGACAGCTGAGTTTTTAAGCATATATTAATTGTTACTTTAGTGATAATTTTTTTTAGTATTTATAGCTAAAAATATATATAATTGTGTACATTGTGCTTGTAATTATTCTGATCATAAGTATTTGATGAAATTATGTGAAGTACTTCTCACAATTGAAAATTTTGCAGCTTTGTTCTCAGATCCTAAATTGTACCAACTTTCCTGAAATAATGCTCAAATGCTGAAAGAAAACTTTTTTGCTTTATTCATCTTAACAGAACAACAAAAGCCTGAGCCAGACAAGCAGAAGAGTAAAAATTAGAGTAATGCAGAAGAATAAATTCACAAAGTCCACAAGACTTCATCCAGTAAGCTGAAACACCCACACATCCACACACAAACATTGGAATACCTGCTTTTGCTCACTGTATGCACTAATAGTTTATTAAGACAGCCATTAAAAAAAAATCTGGATTCATATTGAGGATTTGATATTTGACTCATAGAAAACACATACTGAAAATACATATTTTTTTTAAAGTGTTATTTGATTGGCAGTGTATCTGGTTTTGTTACATGTTAACATGTTTTGAATTTCATTGTAAAGTCACAATTTCTTTTTCTTTTTGATGAATCTCAGCAGATTCCACTGGTAGTGGAAATAACATTAAAGACCTGTAAACTGAGAAAATAGACCAACAATATAAAAATATATGAAGGTCCCAAAGTGCCTTTCTTATTCTGACAGATGGGGAAGATAAGCAAAAATATAGGAAGTCTGAAATTAGAAACTTGATCATTTACATTCTAGCCAGGAATTTATAAATTATGGCATCACAATGATATAAATATGTAGCCACCTTTTCATTCCTCCTAAGCCCAAAACAAAGTGAGAATAAGGAGTGCAGACTTTCCTTCCACTTCATAATCTGAAATGTATTCAAAGGAGAATACAGTGCTATATAATTGGAATTGTCAGTGGGATTTGCAGAATATTAATTACTGCTTTTTAAATTGTTAACCATTAGTGAGTCATAGGACATGTCTACTTGAAATTATTCAACCTGCAAATACTAAATTAAAAAATATAGACTATTAAAATAATAGTGGGGATAGAGAGAAACCTAATTCCTTTTCTATCGCAACTTAGAATTTACTGACAATAATGGAAATATCTGGAAATTTCTAAGTTTTTCATGAGCATGTAGGCAAAGCAAATTGCCTATGGCAGGGTGATTATGGGATTTAGGTCAGGTTTTGTGACTAATATTGATGCTGTGAGGATGATCAGTCTGGTAGACTTGAGGAAAATGTGCTTTATGTTTCATAATTTTTGCTTCAGCAAAGGAGATAAAATCTGTGGCATTTCTCTTACCCTAAGAGATGTAATCCAAATATCTAAATAAAGGAGAAAAAAACCTTTTTTTTCAGGTTTGCATACCCTCTGATTCTGAAATTGAGTGATTTAAGTGAAAACAAAGAAACAAAACATTTTGTCTTTATGTAAAGCTGATGTGCAGCAAACCTCTCGAGACCCTTTAGATCAGCAGTTATTGATCCAGTGTGCAGCCATGGCTGTTCAGATGGATGCACAGGTTTGATAGGTGTGCAAGTGTAATGTACGGAGTAAATACCTTAGGAAAATTAAATTTGCTCTGTAATTAAGCAGGACATTCTCTCCTCACCTTCTTCCATCTTGGTCTTTGGCACAGGGATTAGTGCTTAACTGCTGATTCACCTCAAGGCAGTTTTCACTCACTTGGGGCCAAACCGGTGAGCAGTTTTCAAGACAAGTAACAGGGAAAAGCTGCAGATTTATCCCTCTTAAAAGTAATCATTCTGGCAGCTGTTTGTTGGCAAGGTCTGGCACGTGTTACAGACACTTGAGCCTTGCCAGGGGTTTTGTACCACTCTTGCCTTTCCCAGGATTTCACAGCCCAGCTGATGAAGGCGTGAGTTTTGGGCAGGGCACAGCTGGTGCTGGGGCACTGGGAGCCCTGCATGGCTGGAGTGTGGCCTTGTGGAGCAGCAAGAGGCTTTCCTTGGGTCATGCTAAGTCTAGATTCAGGCACCCAAACCAAAAGCAGGTGAAAGGAGGAAAGAGACTCTTCTGTGCTGTCAATAAGAGCCTCCTACCCTAAGTAAAGGGCAGCATTATTCAGCCAATGTGTTCATGTCCTCACCCTCTGTGTACATAATACCAATGACAATCTGGTGTATTAGATATCAACACTATTAATAATGAAATATTATTAATTGCAGTCATCTTGCTCTCTTGCTATACTTTCCCAGGCCTGATTTCAGCAATTCTGTATTTTTGCTGCATTACCTCCCTGTTTTCCACAGCAAAACCCACTCTGTCTCTGTAGAGTTACCATGGAGCTGCATGAACTCCTTTCCCATAGGAGGGTAAGGTTGTACGAGAGTCCTGACTTCTTTCTTCTCTCCTGCAGCCACTAATACGTCCCTCTGAAGTGTGACTGGGAGGGGAGATCTGTGGGTTCTAGGAGAGAGGCCATGGGGAACAGCCCACAGTGAGGGGTGGAGTGGTGTGAGGAAATGCACAATGTTTAAAGGGATTGAAAATCTCAGGAAACAACCTTGGCCCTTTTCATGGGAAGTGAATTGGAGCAGGGGGATATGGGAGACATCCTTCAAAATCCCACTGGGATGGGATTTGGCTGAGAAAGAAACTTGAGCAAGAGGAGGAAAAACAGTGAAGATGGCATTCAGGAGGGTGGGTCTGAGGGGGAGACCCAAGCGGTCAATGGGACTGGAAGGACTGAGACTGGTGTTAGTGGATGGGTGGGGAGTAGTGCCTGGAAGGGGAGATGTAAGCAGCAGCGCAACTGTTGGAGGTAGTTTTGGGAAATCAGATGCAGGAATGGAGCATCTGGGTGAGTGAACATGGATCAAGGAATCTGAAACAAAACCAGGGGAATGACTGCGTAAGAAAAGTGAAGAAACTATGAAACAGTTTATCTAGAAAGGTTGTGTTTGGATGAAGCATGTAAAGCAAAATGCCTGAGTCTGAGGCAAGGAGTGGACACTTGAGTGAAAAGTCAAAGAGAATAGGTAGAAAAGTCTATGTATATTTGAAGACAAATCCACATTTAACCATTCCTCTGATGTTAGAAGATAGACATATTTTTCAAGCAATGTCTCACTACTGTGGTCTGGAGACAGTAAATTGCTGCTATTGTCAGTTACTCTGTTTCATGTATCTGTCAATAATAATTTATATTTTTAGTCATGATTAATTTGACATATTTGGTCCAACTATTTACTATTAAAGTCATAGAAATTAAATTTATAAAATGTACCAAACCAACAGATTTAATGCTGGTTTAATTAATATTACAGAACTACAAGAAGACATTAGGAAGTTCACAGCTTCGGTCTGCTGCATTTGCATACTTACTATAAATATTTAATAAAAGCACTAAATCTGTACAGATCTGAGTGGTCAGTGTGGTCTAATTTGTGCTCCGGCATGCAGGAGAAACAAGAAATATATTAGGAGGAGGCATTTTTAAAATACATTACTTCAGTGATTGTTGGAGTAGGAGCATGTCAGTAAACAATTCCTAAAATAATGAGTCCTTCTTCATCTAAACAAAAGAAAAGGAAATAGTCACAGGTCTATGGGTTTATATTAGTGATTGATACTGAAAAAATAGTACCAAAAAAAACCCCAACCCAACAATAGAGATGGTTAAAGAAATCAAATATTGCCCTGCAGAGCTAGATTTTGTCTCTCTGCCAGAGAGTTCCTATGTGAATAGCTTCTCAGAACCACCACTTTTCTGTATAGTAATGAATGAATTCTTGTTTTCAAGTTTTGAACTTCAGATCTTGAAGTCTGATTAGTAACCAGTGGGAACATATCACTGAAAATATCAAGTGCTTGTTGTAAATTTAGACACCAGAAATTAGAAGACTCTTGTAATTTTCTTTCTGTGGTTCTATTTCTCTTCTGTAGAATGGGATAGTGACGAAGTCTTGCCTCATAATGGTGCAGAAATTAATGTATTGATAGCTATGTAGAGTCAAAAAATCTGATGAGATACTGCAATTTGTTTCCAGAAAATAGTTTGAAGGGTCTAACAATGAAGAGGAAAGAGGATATTGAGTAATTTGTCATTAAATAAGTACCACCCATTATATGAATGAATGCAGCAGGGATTCTAGGGGAAAAAAAATGATATATTACAATGTCAATAAAACACGCATGTGCAAAGGAGTTAGAATATGCAGAACTCAGTTTAGCAATATTCTAAGTGGGTTTTTTTAGAATATTTGGTTGGTATCTACTAAGTGTATCTTTACTCATAGTTTTGTTCAATGGAGAAAAAAATTAATTTCTCCTTTATGCAGGCACAACTAAGCAGATACATGTATAGCAGAGGGAACTGCCAATACCTCGCTTATACATCCTGAGTCCATTGACATCCATGGGAAACTTGAAGCAAGTTAGTAGTAAAAGGACTTCACTCCAAGAGGTTTTTATTTATTTTTCTTAACTGATTTTAGACACAGGAATTAAACATTTTATGTTTTAAGTAAATAAACAAGACTGCATCTTGAATGTAGTTCAGGTAAAACATCCTCTTTTTTTATGTTTTAAATTTTTCCATTGTTATTAATTTCTATGTAAGAAACATAGCTATCTTTATATGTATTTCTTTATCTTTAAAATACAGATATAGGGTTATTTTTTTCCTTGATAACCTACACTGTAGAATGTTCAGGGAGTTAAAAATCACTGGAACATACTGTGAATATTTGAACTGTATGCGCATTTACTGGGGGGAAAAAAAAAAGAAAAGAAAAGAAATAATAGACATTTCAAGCCTGATTCTGGAAATTCTAGTATATATATATATTTTTTTTTTAATAATAGCCTTTTCAGTTCTAACTTCAGATAGACCTGCCTTAGCTACATGCTTCCTGTCTCCCTCCTTTCCATTAGCCTCACCTGGCATGACTTTTGGCCAGCTTTGGGAGCTGGTTTAACCCCTCTAAATTCCATGTTTCACCTGACTTTTCCATTCCTCATCAACTGTGTTGGAATGTTTTCATTTATTGAATTATTTTTGTTTAACAAAAGATAATACACTGATCAGTTTGCTTATTTTAGTTACATAGCAGAGAAATTTGTGAGGGTACAGCATTAAGCCCAACATGGAAAGTAACTGGTGTTGAGATATAATGATGGAGGTCACAGTCTCAAATGTCATCAAATGGCAGATGCTTTCATTTTGCCACTGTTATGTGTGAAGGAACAAAACCAATCAACTAATCAAGCGCACAAGCAAAATACGAGATTGTTGCTCTATTGTTCAGCAGAGCACTTAAACACATGATTGAAGTCCTTCAGCAGAGAAGTCATGTGCTTAAAGTAATTGGACAAATGCTTTTCCAAATCTAAGTCTAGCTGTCTATTGCCCAAAAGATTTCCCATCCCACTCTGACATACTCTTTCAGAGGAGGCTGTTTGTTGTATAAAATAGTAAAGCTGAATTTACCTTCTTGCTGCAGGAAAGTCAACATTTTTCTTTAGAGTTCTGATAGCGTCTGGCAAAACTTTGCATTTTATTATTTACTGATCTAACTACTACCTGATTAAGAAAAACTTGTCTAAATATTGAAGGTTTGTATTTTTGTTTTACTGTTTCAAAGATGTTTGAAAGTGACATTTCACTCTTTCTTCTTTTTTAAAGAGTACAGACAGTGCTTTTGTTTTTCCAGAAAAATGCTTTGAATTTGTTGAAATAGGACGAAAGAGTTACATGTGTAATTGCATTAATTTATAGGGAGACATTTTTCTGTCACTGTTCGTAACACATGAAATTGAGCAGAGCATGTCAGAAACAGTACTGATTTGGGGAATTGTATGTATTCAACACTTCAATGTTCTGGTTAATTATTTAAGAGAGAAAAGAGGAAGAAGAAATGGAGCTAAGAGAATGCCAATTTCTTCCCTGCCTTCAGTGCAAAATAGTAATCAGTAACCTAACAAAACAAAATACTATTTGCAAAATATGCAATTGGCCTACATCTTCTTTCCTTACCTCTTCCATTCATTTCCTTTCACCTAGAAACCAAAGACCTGAAATAAACTCTTCCTTCCATTTATGTAGTCTGACAGCTTTTGACAATGAGATGATGGGTTTGGTGGGTGAGAGGAGAGGAGTGAGTATTATTTATCTTGACTTTAGCAAGACTTTTGAGGGTGCCTCTCAGCATCATCATAGACATGTTGATGAAATATGGCTTACATGAGTGGACAGTGGGGTGGACAGAAAACCAGCTGAACATCTGTGCCCAGAGGTTTGTGTAGAGTGGTATGACATTCAACAAAAGGAAGTGCCAAATCCTGCCCATGAGGAGGAACAGCACCACCCACCAGTGCAGACAAGGGGTGGCTAGAAGGCAGCTTGACAAATATTTGATGGGGAGGAATCCAGGGGGAACCAGACTCATCTCGGTGGTGCCCTCTGACAGGGCAGATGCCAGTGGGCACGAAACAAAACTGATGAAATTCCTTGAGAACACAAAAGGTGCTTTAATACTGTGAGGATAAACAGTAGGACAGGTTTCCCAGAGAAGCTGTGGAGTCTCCATCCCTGGAGATGCTTAAAATCCAGCCCTGGACACAGCCTGGATGCTGCTCTGGGCAGGGGGTTGGGCTAAGCTATCCATGGAGTTGCCTCATTGTTTCTGAGTCTGAAATGGACTTCAGATAAAGCCTATAGTACTTCTCTGTGAAAGACTGATCAGAACTGAGGCAGTATCTTGTGCCTGTTAAAAATGTCTTCCTCTTCTTACCCACAATGCTTAAGTTTCCATATTTTGGGAATATTACGCCTGTGTGCTTTTTGTTTTCTTGTTTTTCTTATCATGTTCTTGTTGCTTGTTAGAGAAAAAAGTGGTCACAGATTTTGAAAATAAAATACTGGTGGGAGAAAAAGCCAATTTCTCTGTGCATTCACGGTCATGTGTTGAGTGTGCATTTATACAAGCATCGGGACAGAAACTAAGTGTGCAGGCAAGTATGACACTGTGTATTACTTCTTTATTTTTAAGCAGTTTTCCTGAGAGATTTTCTAAAAATGTTTTGCATTTAAAGAAGGAACAATCAAAAGGTTTTTAGACCAGGTACTAAACAGTTAATGAAATGTATTCATTATGTCTTATTTCCAGAAAAATAAATTCAAGGAAAATTTTGCCCAATTATCAGTCATGAATAAGTTGAAAAGCAATCATTATTCTAACCTGCAGTTTAAAACTAATGTTTCATCTCACTTTGTATTCTTCTTAAAAGGATATGAGAGTATTCTAGCTTTAGATTTTTTTGATAGCCTTGTTTGGTGTGATTTTTTTTTTTTTTTCTATTTTCACTTTTTTTTTCCTTAGTGTGGAGTAAGGAGGAAAGCTATTAAATTTACTCATAAATCATAGAAATACCATTTATATTTAGGCTTCAGGAGTAATAGCTCATTCATTCTGGCCTTGATATTACCTGTTTTTGTAGATGCTATTAAAATGTCACCATTTGCTATCAATTATCCCAGAATCATACTTGCAGTATTTCTCAACAGCTAAAATAAGAAATAGTGGTAGTATTTCAGATTATGTAGAACTTAAATTGTTAGAAAAAGTCCACCATAATTGATACTTTCAGGATTCTTGAAAATCATAAAAGGCTAGGGAGCAGTAATCAGAAAAGATCAGATGAAATACATATATGGTTAGAATTCAAGTTATTGACATCTTGCTAATTTTCTTGTTTAAAAAATCAATAGTTAGTTTGGGTTTGAAAAATGATAAGATATTAGGAGATTTAGTCTTTCATTTCTGCCATGTTGCCTAATATTTTGAATTATAGGACACTGCAACATTTGCAAGTTTTTTTCTAATTTTCTGTGTAAGCATTAATATTTGCCTGAAAATTATTCTTTATGAAGTCAGTAAAAAAAAGTCTTTAGTAATATTTTAATGAAAGGTAACATTTATTCCAAGGAGATAGAGAGGAGACAAGAGGGATAAAAATGGAGCCATGTCTTTTTGAATTCAATCAGTATTATTCTTACAATTTAGTCATGACCACAATTTCTTTGTGATTTGTTTATTTTGTGTTTAATTTAAACTATTATAACCAGAAGTAATTCTGAGCAGGGGTGTAGGAATAGAAATGAGGAAGTCTATTGTGATACACAACTATCCTGAGACACCCCCAAACTCTTTTTCTCTGAGCAACTAGTACTGTTCATATTAATGTCAGATGAAGTATTGTAATCTGATTTCAGTGGAAATAGAAGGGAGTCCTCATTTTGAATGACCTCAAACACCTGGTTTTTTTCGCTCTGTGTGTAACCAGGCAGTAGTTACTGGAGGTCAGAGGAAAAAAAACAGTGTTTCCGTATTGGCACTTTAATATTACAGTAGGTTTTGTTTGCTTGTTTTTCAAGCTAATAAAAAGCATCAGTGTTCACTTCCAACATGACAGAATTGTTTCATACCCTCCACCTTTATCTCTGCAAAGATAACATGAACAAGCCTTTTCCTGTATATTGTGTGAGCATTACCCATTGACTAACATCAGTGTCTGACATTCAGTATAGAAGTGCTTTTTCTTTTTGAAATATGTTCTTCAAGCAATGAGTTTGTCTTGTCCATGGCACTTTGCTAAAAAACTGTTCTGCATGACAAATTGGAGGTGAATGTTTTGCAAATAATTATTCTGTCTCATTTGGGCACTGTCTTCTTTTTGCATGTCTGTCAGACCTCCATGATCTCTGACCAGGTTCTTTTAGATTTTCCACATGTGCAGGGTTATGTAATTTACCTACACAAAGACAGCTGATGTTCCATGGAATTTCTGATCTAGCGGGACAATACAAACAGTACAGCATAACACAATACAAATGTAAGTTACACTTAGCAAAATACAACAATATACACAGTCCAGTCACAAGTCTGTAATACTCTCACCATCACCATGCTGGGCATCCCCCCTCGTCAGGAAGGCATATGTGTTGGTTGAAGCCTGCTCAAGCCTTTTGAACTCTTCAAAATTATTTTGGTAATTTTTTGGGTTTTATACTCTTTGTTGTGCTAAGCCTCAGCTTCTCTTCTTCAGGTATTCAATTCTCCCTGTGCTGATCTGGCCGACTCAGGGAGACATTCCCGCTCTTCTAATTAACTCAGGGAGAAACATTTACAAACCCTGTTGATCCACTCAACTGTTGATAGCTGTTTACCTGGAACAAAGGCCACCATCTGGTCCCCTTGGTGCTAAGTCAGCTTCTATAAAACAGCTTTGGTCAGCCAAAGCCTGCATTATTCCCTGAGCTTCATGGAACTTCTCCTTGCCCATCCTCTCTTTGCCTCTTTCCATTGCAGGATTTTTTTATTGGTTACTCATAATGCTGTTAGAAAAGGGTCCTGGTTATGAAGATGACGAGGAAGTCACATAACATTTTGCAGTGGACTTAAATTTCATTTCAGGAAGATGTTCTTTGGTTTGCAAAGTTCCAAAACCAACAACCTTCATTAAATAAAGTTGAATTCCTTGGCTTATTTCTATAGTACTCACGTATTTGCCAGGTCAGCAAGACATTTGAGTATAAGAGCTAAAATAAAAGGACTTGATATGACAAAATCTCCTGTGTATGTTTGAAAATGAAGCTATAAGTCTATTGCTTTGTCATGTAAACTTTTGAAATGTCAGTGTACTTCCTTGGTATTTTCAAGAAAACCCTAATAATCCAGAGAAAAGTGGACTAGCTTCTATTTATGTCAGACCTGTGGACATCATCTGTAGATCCACAGCAGTTTTTACACGGGTGTTGGAACTTAAGTGATGATTTCCCGTCTCCTCAGAACAAGCTCCTGCTGCAATGTATCCTTTCTCTTTTTCTTTCTCTGTGCACAAAGACATGCACACCCATGCAAATACATGTATAAAAATAGATGACCCAAAAATCTCTCTACTCTAATTTCTACTTCAGCTTGACTAGTGTTCGTTGTATGTAGTTCAGCTTGATTTGTGCATATTATTTCATAAGTAAAAAACTATTTTCAATAGGTAAAAACACTTAAGAATATTTGTGATTTTTTTTTTATTCTTTCCAAGTGACTTTATAAGAAAATGACTTGAAGGAAGTGTCCATTTCATAGCTTTAAGGCTTCCCTTTTTGGGGTAACAATAGATAATGTACTGTCCATGAAGATGTGCATTTATTACTTGTGAAAACAGTGTTCTGTTAATACAGTTTCTAACTGCAGAGCATCACTGCATCTGTGTGTGCATGTGTGTGTGAGCTTTTCCCTCCTTAAGGTTTCTTGCTATTCTGAGATAATGCAAATTCTCTTTGCTTGTTTGCCAATAAGTTTGGTCGTATCAAGCTATGTCAGAATGTCAGTGACTGCTTCTCTTCTCATTAATATAATTGGAAGTAGGTTGCATCAGATACTCTCAAGACATGAAGTAGACATGCTAAAAAATGCACATGCTATTTTCAGAACTTGTCTCCAATGATGGGAATGTAGAATATTTCTGAATGTTGAGATGAAACAGCTTGCTTATTTCCACTCTGCCATTTTTTTCCCCTTCCCTTTTTATTCATTCCCCCATACTATGTGTTTGCCCAAGCTCCGGAGCAGAGCATAGAAAAGACAAGAATTAAATAATCAACCTTCATTTCTACTATATGCTTTCTCTTCCTAGTATTTTGCTCTAGGATGACTGGAACTTTTAAGGTACATTAGATAACCAGACAACTCAAGACACAATCTTTGACAAATTATGCCACAATCAAACAATTCATTTTTTTTCAACAAATCAGAGATGTCCCATGTGAAAGCGTCAGGTTTTAGAGTTTGTTTGTTGAACCTGTGTCATGATGATTCCTCTGAAACTAAGAAGAGTTCTTCAATATTTATTCATCAATAGTTTCTCTGTGATAACAGCAAAAGAAATGATGACCAGAAAATCTGTCATCCATGGAGAAACCTTATGAATTTAATTATCAGAGTAAGAAAAACATTTTCTGTGGTGTCACATCTTAAATCTCTCTTTATGTATCAGAATGGTTAATATTTTTGAATCAAAATTAATTTTGATTCTTTGTTACCGATTGGGAAATAGAACATCCCATCACACTTGTGAATTATTCATGCTTGTGGTAGCAGAATTTTTTATGTTAGTTTCTGTAACTTTGTAATCCTCAAGTAATCCCAACAATCACATGGGGTTTGAAACTACAATATTTATTCCCCTTTTCAAAGGTGGTCTTCAAACCTTTGTAAATGAGGGATCTAAGCCTGAGTCTCTAAACCTCACCATTGCCATGTTCACTCACTAGAGATCACAGCCCTGGATCACGAGAGCCACAGGCTTTACAGCACTTTCATTGTTTGTTTTTTTTTCAGGGTTCGGGGAAAATTTCAGCGCCTTCTTTTCTTGGGGCTTTCCCATAGTCTTGCCACAAGGGAGAGTCTAAAAGTCTTAGCTTGAAAATGAAAACCTGAAAGAAATAGAGGATCAGAGAACTGCATGGAAAAAAGTGTAGAACCTGAGATGTTTCCATGCAGCACTTTCTGTCAACCTAATTGACTCAGAAAAAATTATTATTAAATTGCTGGAGAGTCTGAGGGCTCATAGGTCAAGTGGACCTCAAGGTACCATTTCTGTGAAACACTAACAGATGGAGGGTATCTTTCTTGGAAAGCTGCCAAAAGCATAATGATGGTGATGGGCAGGCACCTACTGAGAACAAATAGCTTGATAGCTGCCTAGATTTCACAAAAAATTGCAATAAACAATGCTGGTTTAGGATTAAAAAAAAACCAAGATGACCATATTTCGATGTTGATATAGAACCTGCAAAATTATTTCACAACGTCTCTTGAAAAAAATGTTTATTTGCACTTGTAGAAAAACAAATGATAAGTCCTTACTGTTGGTAGAGGCATCTATAATTTTATCAAATTAAAGCCATCTATAACTTTATTATAACCAGTTTTTTTTCATTAATACTTTTTAAATGTGTTGAACCACGCCAACAATGTTCTTCTAGACACAGAGCCAAAATGCTAGTAATTTTCAGATAATTTTGAAAAAAAACTCCATGAATTTAAACAATTATTATATGTTTGAATGTTATTTCTTCTTTTTTTTAACTTATTTTGTGACCTTGATCTCTCTAGTGAGCAATATAATGTAATATTTATCCTAATTCTGTAGATTTTTTAAAATCAAAAATACATTATATCTCTGTGGCAAAGAGATATAGGATGAAAAATTGAAATAATGAGTAGCATTAAGCTCAATTACCCTTATATAGCTTGATTAAAAAAAACCGACTAATAGTGGGATTTACTTTATAAATATGGATTGAAATGGGTGAAGCTAGGCAGTGACTCATGAAAGGATTTGCATAACAAAGATACAGCAGTCAAAGGGAAATTCCTGTAAACAGCATAGTAAAGTCAGAGTTTGAAATATGCTAATTTTTTACTACACTTCATCAGTCCTTTGAAAAATAAACACTTCATCCTTAATAAGACACCGCCTGGGGGATATGCCTGACCCTTGTAAAAGTGGCAATGTGAAAATTCTGTGGATAGCAGCAGTGACCACAGTGATGACAGTACATGTAAGTGTTCTCTTCCCCTTTTATGTGTCAGTAAAATTCCAGAAAAGAAGTTTAAATACTTCTACTCCAAGCAAAATTTTTTGTTAGCTAATATTTCTGGAAATTTTCGGTATACTGCACATGATCTTTGCTGTACAACTCTCTATCATTAGATTAAGTAATCAGTAAATGGTCTTTGTGTTATTTGGTTTGTTTTTTTAAATTTGCTTGTTTTCTGATGCTGTTTTATCCAATTCTGGTATGCTTATTAAAAGTAAATCCTTTGCTTAGACATAAAAATACCTCTATTAATAAGAAAATAGTAAGGATTACATAGGGGCTTGTCTCCTTAACTTGATTAACAACAAAGAAGATTAATTACAAGAGACTGAGGGGAGGGTGTAATCAACGATATTTTTAAAAACTCTGTTTTGAATTAGTCTGTTTCCTTCTCTTTTGCATGTAGACGAAGTCCCCTAAGACAATTCTTATCCCAGGTACTTCTGTATTTTTGCTACCCTCAGCCCAGAATTAGCACATCAAAACCTATGAAAATTGCTGTTTTGCAGTGGAATCAAATATTAGCACCATCTTTTCCACCCTCTACCTTTGTGTATTAGTTGTACCGAAGGACATTAAATCACAAATTTGCTGCCGTTCTTTTAACTGTGCTTACTCCATTTTTACACTGTACATCTTCCCTGTTTCTGTTTCCCACATCTTTTCAGTTAGAGGGAAGACTTCTCTTTGGTCTCTTCAATTCACTCTTTAAGTGTTGTGGTTCATGGTAATTTGTTTACTATTCTTGCTTCTGCTGCAAATCACTCCTGCTTACTCTGGGATTTTTTGATCACTGAAGTTCAGTCACTATATAAGAAATTTTTATAGTTAATTTTTTTTTTATTTACTAGCCTGATACTAAACAACTTGAAGTGAATGCAAATTCTGTTAATTTTGTTGCACTTTTCATATCCCTTCGTGACAAAAAAAATTTGAAGCTACATTCAAAGAATATCAATGGTCTTGTTCACCTTGTTTGCCTTTTCTGTCTAGTACTATTCCTTTCTTACATTGTTCTAGGGATAACAGGTTGGTTGACATGGCAGGTATTATACATTTTTTCATAATACATCACAAGCTTTTTTTCCCCCCTAAACTTGTGTCAATAGGTAGGAGAAAACAGCAAAACCAGCATTCCTAAGGAATGCAGAGTAATGTACTGAGGACATTGCTACTAAGTCAAAATTTACCTGACTATGAAACTTCTAAAAAATGAAACTTTCGCTCTCACAGAGGGCAGAGATAAAGACTATTTGGGTTTGCAATTGGTAATTATGCTTCCCAGGAAAAATTGAAGATATAGGATATATGTAGAGAGAGGATATTCTAACTTCATAAGTTAGAGAGAGGTCCTAGTATCTCTTCTATGAAAAAGTGAAAAGTCATCTGCAAGAAGGCATCCACTTGCATACATATTTAATATTACCCTGCAGAGACCATGGAGACTCCTCTTCACTGAGCAGTGGTTTTATGGGCAATATTTTAGTGGAACAAAGTGCATATCTTTGTGATTTAATCTTCACGAATATGAATACTGAATTACTCTTCAGTGCTTCATTATTACAATTCCAAGAAATCTTTCCTAGCTATGTTGAATACATTAAAAAAACAAGACTGTCAATTAAAAGAGGTGATGACATTCTGTTTTTTCACATTTAACTATTTTACAAGAATCTATTAATTGTCTCTGTCAGTTGTTAAAACAAGTAAGCAAGATGCCCTCTGCACGTCTATCAGGATGACTGGCCTAATCAGGCTCAGCAAATTCAATGAGTATTTTGCTAAGCTTAATTAAAATTCAGCCCTTCATTTGAGTAAGCCGCAGTGGTTTGGCAGACCTTCAAAGGGCTACACTGCAGCACAACAATAAAAGTGATAAAGGCACACAATAACAATAAATATAATGCAAATGTTCCCATTATTCACAAATCAGGTATGAGGTTGCTCCTTTAACTATCTTCTGCTTTCTATGGTGATAAAATTCAAATTTTTTGATTTTTCATTTTCAATCTCCATAAACATTATTCTTATCCACATACCATTTTATGGTTCTAAGTAACTGAAAAGAAATAATTCTAATAATTTAAGAACAATATTGTATGTAAATTATTGCCAATACTGAGAGAATTGCACATGGTTTAGTTCGGTAAAAATTTCAACAGGACTTTTGCTTTGCAGTGGCAAAACTTCAGAGCCTTCAGGGGTAACACCTCAGCTCGGCCAGTTACTCTTTCAGGTATATTCTTCATTTACCTTTCTTGACTGTGTGACCTCAGGTCTAGGTTTCTCCTAGCATTATGTAAATTGCAGTTCTTCAACATTAGACATGAAGTGGAGCCTTCCCTGCAGGTCCTTCAGTTTTGATTTATACATTAGAAATGTACACCTTCACGAATACTTGTTTTCCTTTGTTACAAAATCTCTACTGTTTCCCACATGCCTTAAATATCTTTGTAATGCTTATTTGTCACCCTCATGAAAAAAATGTTATTTAGGCCACATAATTTCTTCACAAATAGAATTTCCTTTTGAGGAAAAAATTTGTTATGGCCCCTTTGAATGGCGAGGGCTCTGCATCACAAATAATTTACAGCATACTCCTGTGTCTTGTACATCATGATGATTCCCTTACCCTTGTCCCATTAGCTTTGTATCCTGGTATGGGCTACTGATAGTTTAATATTTTGTTTGCATTAACAAACAAAGCACTGCATTGGAAAGAAAAACACTTAGGAAACACTACACTGGCAGTCAATCTTGGCTGACGATTTTTTTTCCTTCAAGAAGTCATTACTTGGAAGAGTTGTGTCATTCCCTATCTTCTGCAATAAAGTAAACTAACAGCTGTAGTAGCAGATTTTTATAATGGCAAACAAACCCATTTTTCAACAACTAGAGAAGCAAAAGAGGAGGAAACAGCAAAAACTGAAGCAAATAGCGATTACTATTGAACACTGTTTCTAAATTCAGATTTTTGTCACAGGAAATAAGCGTTAGAATGATTGAGAATAAAAAATGGTGATTTAGAGATAAACAGTGTTAGAAATATCACAGTGAAAAGATATTCTTAGCTAATGACATATTGTTTACTTTGATGTTTAGTATTTGCTAAAACTCATTATCTCTGTAGTGGCTTTTACTATCAGAATCACAAATTTTTTCAAGATAAATTAAAATCCACTTATATATATAAACCATATGAAAATATACCTAAAAATAAGAACAAATCTTTGTCTAAGATTAAAAACATTCTTCTTTAAAATAATTTAACATGCTGCTAATAACACTACTTCCACAACTGAATAGAGAATAAAGTGGAGTCCTTATTTATGTGAGCTCCATGAACCTTGACAAAGCAGTACAAGTAAGCATGAAGCTTCTTCCCATGTCTATGGGAGCAGATGACCTATCTGCCCTTTTTTCATTTCTCTTTTCTGCAAACCTAATCTGGACTTTGTTAAATGAAAACCTTTGCTTTTCTTCAACAAATTTGCAGAGAGGAGATCCTTTACCAGGTAACTGTTCAGCTATCAGTCCCTGACCCTTTCTCCTGCCTCCATTCAGCCGTTCTGTTGTACAGTGATAGAAATCCTTCCAGAACTTTCAGGATATTTACAGGTAGCAGTAAGAGGAGTAAAAGGAAATTACAGAGCCTATGCTTTTTAAAAATTATTATATATTAAAATTTATTTTATTATTTTGTTTTGAAGTATATGAAAGTATCTTGTTAAATGAGGAAAATGACTAAGCATCCAAGCTGCTGAAAGATTGTGAGTACTGCCTACAAACTATGACTAAACATTTAATTCATATTAAAAGCCATTATTTATAATTAAGTATTTTTTCCACAAGTCGTGACTTAGGATACAAAGTTATGTAAATCTTTATAAATGAAGATTCTTTCTAATATTTTCCCCGATTTTCCTTCTGATAGCATGTACAATTAATAACTGTCAGGAAAAGGATCACTTAGATGCAAGATTTATTTCATAAAAGTTAGTACTCAGAAAGAGTCAGATTTTTTTTATAGATACTTTGTTCTCTTTGTGCCTTGAGAGAGAAAGTGTGACTAACACAAAAAAATTGGACATAGTAAATTAGAATGTTATTACAGATCCAATAAACTATTTTTTAAGCATTTATTTCAGAAAAGTTTGTTATGAAATTAACATAGGTTTAAAATAACCTGTCATTTCCTGTTTCTCTGAGCTTTAAAATGGTGTTAAGTTGGATGCTCTACTTGATTAATAGCAAAAGGACTTTCAATGAACTTATATGAAATATGCTATGATAAAATTTTAAAATAATAGATTTCAAAGAAGTTGGAAGCTTGTTCGAATAGAGTTGGCTTTCACATGTCAGTACGGAATGCAAAATTCCAGGGTAAAAATTTCTTGTTCATATGAATATCTGTCTAAGTGCGAAATTCTCGAGTCTGTCTCAAAGTAGGATTTTTATTAAGTAATTTTAACATCAAGATCCTGCCTTTTATAAGCCAAATAGGAGACATTAGTGGAATTGAGGAACTGAGTTAGGTCTAACCTTTTCAACAGATGCAGTAAAACAGTCAGGTATGTACGTGTATATAATATTTAAACTGAGAGACAGTTGCATTTAATCAGACTTTCCTTACACAAGACTAGCAGCATGTGAAGAGCAATGCCACTGATGGACTTTCTGGATGATCTTTCTATATTGATCCTTTCCTTTCTAGAAGCAAGAAAGGCTTTTCATGTGCTGGCAGCGCTCATCAAAGCTGCTGTACTAACCACAGAAATCACTCTTTTGTATCCCATTTCAGTGCTCACAATTGCTTTCTCCTCTTTCCTTCAGTGCTTGCAACAGTTGTCACCTTGTAAAAGTTTTGGGGTTTTTTACCAGTCAGATGTTCAGGGTTCCCACAGTAATTACATAGTACAGTTTATCCAAAAGCACTTTACCAGTGTGTGAAAAATTTTCATTCTCTTTGTCTGCTTTCATAAAAACATTAGTGATCCTCTCTAACTCTTTGGGGTGCAGTTTTGTCTGGGGTTAACACATATAACCTTTTACAAATTAGGAAGGAAAAACAGCGTAGAGTTTATGGGTGAATTTTGTACTGTTCATAGGTATCATTTTAATTAATCTGAAGAGACCTTATTAGAAAAACTAAACTGGAAACTAAATAAGATGTGGAATGGAACTGAAGATTTGTTTGATACCATGTCAAGTCTGTAATCTGACTCAGTGGGCTGGTGTGCAAGTGTCTGTGCCAGCATGGGGGAGCAAGTGAAATTTTACCATTGGGTCAGATCTGTAGGTGTAGATGAACTTTAAACAATAGGACAGCCACCATCAGTAAGTTATCAGAGCTGACTGCAAGCAAATTGTCACTCACAGCTGAAATTAGTATAAATCACCAGTATAAAGCATGAGATTTGGAATGACATATTGGAATACCAAGTATTGGTATTATTACAGTTCACAACAGCTGACAGCTAAACATTCCAGCCTCCAAAACAGTGCTGGGAGATGATCAACCGAAAACTGTTAATGTAGTGGTTTAATAATAGTTAATATTATTTGAAGGTTTAAGGAAAAGGTGACAGTTGATGCACGGAAGCTGAAAGTTGCTCCTAGTTGTTCCACTAGCATTTACTGTTACAAGTGCAGTTTTTACTTTGTATATTTATTTACTTTGTATACTTTGTATTTTCTCTTGTTTCTAAAGTTGCAAGATTAGTAACAAACTAAATTCAGAGCTGGACAGAAAAAAAAACCAAAAACATAGAGTGAACAGCTGTTCCCAGACCCTTCACGGGTGATATAGGAAAAGCAGAAAGAGAGATGCATAGTGAAAAGTTCTGGCAGTCAGGACCAAGGATACCTATTGTTTATAAGGACACTACTGCCATTACTATTTTAGTTTTTATATATTTTAAAAATAGAATATGTGGTAATTTCTTGTGTGTGTGGTATGTGATTTGTTGGCTTGGTTTTGGAGGGTTTTTTTGTTGTTGTTGTTTTTGGTTTGGTTTTGTTGTTTTTTTTTTTTTAATTTCAGTTAAAAGGTATGCATTTAGGTATGGTTAAAGCAGAAAAGTATTCATAGCACCTAAAAGCACAGCAATGAGAAAAACATCAGGCAAAGATCATGAGTAAAACAGTAAATAAGCACTTGGAGTATTTAAAGTTCTACAGTTTAATAATGTCCACACCAAAGCTTGAGAGTATCTTTAAGGACTATAGTAAAATCTACATCCCCTTCTAAAATTCTGCTTTATATGGGGTACTTCATAACTGCGACAAATTCCAAGGTAAAAATAAACATGAGCCCTGTGTTCATTTGCAGGCAGCCCCAACGCTCTGCCACATTCACCTCTGTGAATCACCTTAGCAGGACTTAGGGGCAATTTAAAGCTGTACAGGCTGCCTGAGCTACACTTGCATATTTGTTTGTCATACACCACACAAGTATCTCATGTGCATGCATGCGTACCACTCACATGCACACCATATTCACATATATCTCATGCATGTTTAAAGTGTGTGTGCATCATATTGCATGTCCCTTTAGCTATGCACACAAGGTTTTAATCTACCTTGAGACACATGACAATTTCCTGTTTCTTACTTCTTATTAGATACTTTATTTGTCTGCGAGGTGGAATTTGACTAAAGTGTATTTCCATATTTAAGTGTTCAGTAGCTTTAAGCCTAGAAAACAGTGACATTTTAGGAAACATTGTTTTACTACAATCTATAGATTTAATAATTTAATAATGCTGAAATTTATATTGATAATTTTCGTTCCAGTTCAAATTATCTCCATATTTAAGAGTCAAGGGGATTGAGGAAGAAAAGATTTTTATATTGCTTTCTTACTTTTCATCTGGTAGTGTGGAAAGAAGCATAACAGCACTGTGATTGAAATAGTTTTGACTGGCAAAAATAGATCTTTTCTTATTTTTTTCTTTTTAAAAATATTATCTTTGGCAGTGACCTATGGATAGCTCATTTCACTTCATGTTATTTTGTTCTGTTATTTTGGGGATTACATTTTTCAGAGCATGAAAGGGATGAGAAATGTTTTGCAATTAGTTCAGCATGGCTTTAAACTTCACAACTTTGCAGAAACACATGGGTATATGCAGAGACTCAAGTTACTTTATAATCTTTGAACCCGAGAATATGTCAAACTGACTACATTCATTTATTTTTTCTTGTGCCTTCTATTTAATGCTATCATCTCATGTCTGTGCACTTGAGAATAAATGGTTGGACTGTTAGGCTCTAATCTTATAAATTTCTCTTGGTTCATTTACTTAGGCAAAATGTGTTGCTGGGAGTTTCTGTGTGGCATCAAGTCTGTGGTCCTGTGGGATAAACAGCTGAAGAGTCATAGAAAAAGGACTTCGTCTTCTTACTTTGTTGATCATGAAATTTGTGATAAATTATTGTTTTGAAAAATCTGGCTGGTTGAAGTGGATTTTGATAAATGAGATTAAAATGATGTTAACAGTGATATATGAAAACAGTATTTGAACATTTATTTCCTAATAGTTTCAGAAATTGATAAGATGTTATGTATTCATATGCTTCTATGTTTCTGAATCTATTGTTTTCTTTTACAGAAGTAAATTTAAAAAGTCTTTCAGAGTTCTAAGCGTAAGGAAAAATGTGCAAGTATTGTTTTCATGCCACACTCAGTAAAAAAACCCCACGTGGCTATAAGGTTATATGGTAAGATCCACCAATGGATTTTTTTTTTTTTTTTCTTTTTGGAGGTATTAGTATAAAGTGCAAATCCTGAATATCTCCTCAGGTGTAATAGCATCACGAGTCTTTATCTGGAATCAGTTAAGGACAAATGTACCTTGTACACATAAATGGACAAGGCAGTCTGTAAGTGGATCTCACTGGTTTAGGCCACTAACTAACCCTTGCACATAAATGTGATGAACCAATCCTCCCAGTCAGTGTTGATCTGATCCTAAATATGCTTCTTGGTAGGGAAATACAAAAGTCTGTCTTCTGGGTGTGGGAAAATGAGAGAAACTGACTGTTAGTGATTTGCACAAGGCTACGATGTAAAAGAGACAAGGCTAGAGCCTCTGAACCTCTCATGATCAATTATGAAATCATAATGCATTTTATTAAATTATTAATATTGTTAAGTATAATTCTGTATCTATATTTATAAAATACCTTCTTAAATTTTAAGTTATACCAGTTCTTTAGTTCCAGCCTTCTGGTATAACTAGTTTGTGTGCAATAAAAAAATGCCAGGCGTACAAAAATGTTGGATGCTTAACTATATCAAATTAACAATCTTCAAGAAGTGATTTCCAGAAATTAATTTAGTATTTTATCTTTGCTGTAGACCCAAAAATTCGCATAAGGAAACATTGATTTATATGTTGTACTTCAGATTTTGCTGAGGAAAGTTTTAGGAAAAGGTCTTTCATCCCCTTTTGCCTTCAAATCTTCACTTAGTATTCTGTTCATTTTCAATTTTAATTGCCACGTTATAGTTTGCAAAGGTGGTGTGCAGCTGTAAAATGCTGCACTTTATTGCAGCAAGAGGAATATTTATCTGAACAGATACATTACTGTTACTGTAAAGAATGGGCCTATTTTACTTTATCAGCAGCTGAGGGGAAGGTTAATGGCTATGATGTATCTTTTACGTGGTCTGTGAAACATGGAGTGCTCTGCACTGTTAAGATTTACAGTGTGGAAGACAAAGCGTGTGCTATTCCAAGCACTCCCTTAACAGCAGGCTGTAAACTTGGGAATTAACTTCAAAACTCCTAAATATCTTAAAACAACATTAAGACTGGAAAAGAAAATAATTTCTTCACATAAATTCATACTTTTAAGCCTAAGTGTATAGAAAGACCTTATAAATTTTCCAGATGTCCTAAACAAGCAAAGAATGCAAGTGGCCAGGATGTTTTCAATATTCACTCTACTTCCATCTGTAGTGCAGCAGGATACAGGAACAGAATCATACAAAAGTACTGTTCATTTTTGTTGAAGAATCAGTACCTTCAGAGAGGATGTAATCATTCTTTAGCCTGCTATTGGGGGGTCCAATCCACTCAGCAACGAGGGCCAGGTGTCAACTTAGGTCTACATGAATACGGTGATAAATATCAGTTCTTGAGGTTTCCATCTTTTTTTGTCCTGTAGCTGAAAAACAATAGAATGGTGACACACCATCCCAGTGGGATGAGGTATCCCTATGACTGTTAGCTGCATTGCTGTAGGATCATGTCAGTTCTGGTAGGACAGACTATAATGCCGTTCAGTACAGGAATAATTAGGCCTATGTCCATCAAAGATTATGTATTCTGTACTTGTGAAAGCTAGTAATAGTGCATATAGAATCTGATCACTAGAACAAAATTCAGAGCTCTGTTTCAGAGAATTGTGTCATACATTGCACAGGAATGTCTGAGCATGTTAGAGTAGCATCCTAAACCACCAAAAAGCCAACTGAGACCAGTCCCAAATAAGTGTGTTTATTAGAACTATCCAGTAAGACAGAAATGTGACATTTGTTTTATCATTTGTGTTTTTCTAGAGTCTAGATAGCTCCTTTATATGGCTTGAGCTTTCGTTTATGTGTCTGGCATGTTTGGGAGGGATTTCATCCCACACCTGTGCGAAAAGGCGTGCTCTGCTCCTCCTCTGTGCAGCTCTCCTGTACTGGAGAAGAAAGGAAGTTTCATTAGGTGTGGGAAAGAACATGAAAGACAGTAATTTTCCCAGTAGACAATTCAAATGTTTGGAGTTGTCGGTTTTACCCCTTGCTTCCACAGGCATCAATGTATTTGTACAAATTTAGTCATTTAATTTGAAACTGGTCCAAGAGGCCAGGAATCCCACATCTCCGTCCTCCCAGATAAAGATACTTAGCACTGAGAAACAAAGTCAAGTTCCTGTGTCCCTGCTATTTGTAAACCTCATACTGGAGTTCCCTTCAGCAAGCTGAAGGGAACCTTTAATTTCAAATAGAGGAATAATACTGATTTCCTCTGTAAGACAACCATAATTAGTGGTTACAAATATTTCCTACAGTTTGCTTTGAAATATAACTGCATCAGATACTGCAAATTGTCATAGTACCAAACTATGTTCTTTTAGGATTAAAAATATAGGTTCCTGGGTCATGTTCTAATTTTCTTCTCGATCTAGGACCATAGTATTTCTGAACAAGTTCAAATGTAGAAGGAACATCAGAACAAGAAGCTACTTTGAAGTTCCTCAGGTGATAGTAATGATACTGATTACTAAGTACGAAATTTTGGGGTTAGACAGAAGATAAGTTAAATATCTCAGAAACATACCTTTTTTTTTTTTTAAGATGTGACTTTAAAAAGACACTTGAGACTATTCTCATGATGTAGCAGTCAGAGCATGGCTTTCTTTTTGCCATATAATTAGTTACCTTAAGATGGACTGCCGTTGTTACCTATAGGGGAGAATCTGTCCATGGACTTTCAGCTGTGTCAGCAGACAGTTCATGTGCATTGTGGAGAGAGTTGGGACCACCATAATATCTCAGTAAATACTTTGATACCTTTTCATGTTTTGAAATGTAAAAGTTTGTTCTGAGAAGTGGAAGGAAGGATGCCACCAGGGTCCTATTGATATTACTTATTAGACTTTTTACATTGAACTCTCTGACTTTCTATTTCACAGCTAAGAGAATAATGTTCAACAGATTCACATTATTAAGTTTATTATTTTTATTTATCCATCCCTAATTTACACTGGGAGACTTGAATTAAAAGCTTGGCATATCTTAATAAAATCTTCCAATTATGATTAATTTTATTTTCTGAAATATCCCCGGTTTTTATTTTCTTTTAAGCCATTTTGGTTTAGTTAGTTAAGTTTCCAAAATTCTTTCAATATATTGTACTTTTCAAAATGCAATCAATTATTATAGCTTCAGAGCTTCAGTTTGAGTATTTTTGTGATGGAGTATAGTTCCATGGGAGAAATAAGTGTTTACCTAGTATGGGGGTTTTTTTGTTTAGTACTACCTCAAACAGAGAAAATTAATTGTAGTTCTATATATTAAAATAATATTTCCACAAAATGATAAAGGAAAAGATAGCTTTCTGCCTAGTAGTGAAGCTTTCTCAGTCCTCAGGGAAGATATCAATTGCCTGATTCTCTTTCTTCTCATTTGATTATTTCAGATAACCTTCACAGACATTCCAATCTTTTCAAATGCTTCTTTTCTTATAATAAAGCGTTAAGAACATTAACAACCTTCCATCTGCAATATTTCATAGTCTGTCAGACTTAATACAGATCTAAAAAAAAAAAAAAGATAAATGTTTTGGGATAATTCTGTAATACTTTCCATTTGACATTAATTATCTTTGTGAGAAAGAGCTATAATAGCCAATGTTGCTATAAATTTATATATGTGCTAAAAGTAAGGGTGTAAAATCTTAAAATCTTTTCTTTAATCAAGTAACCAGAGACTGGTTTGTTTATTAAATATATAATTTTTATCTCATACACAGTGCTAAAATGAGGAGGTCAGTGTGGGAAGCAGCTGGCAGATTTGGTTGTAGGTGCAAGTCTGAGATCCTAACTTATCTGCTCTTCATCTTCAGGAAAACTTCACATGTCTTGTGTCTCGCTTCCAGTTTTCACAACCAAGGGGACTTTTTAAAAAATCTAACTATGTGCTTTGCAATGAATACTGTGTTCATAGGAAAACAGTCCAAGATCTCTGCAATGAGCAGGGACATCTTCAACTAGATCTGGTTGCTCAGAGCCCCATCCAGCCTGACCTGGAATTTTTCTAGAGGTGGGGTGTCTACCATCTACCTTTCTGGGTTATCTGAACAATCTGTTCCATTGTTTCACTCACTTCATTTGAAACAATTTTATCCTTATATCTAGTCTGAATATGCTCTCTTTTGGTTTAAAACCATTACCCCTTTTAAAACAGGTTCAGCTAAAGTTCTACATTCCCAATTTGACTTTGTGGCTCTTCCCATTTTCTTTTCTTATTTTGTGGTAGCTAGAGAACGTCCTATCCTTTTATTTAGAAGGAAATGCATTACTTAAAGTTTCTGTTGTTCATCTTTGTTGCTTCTGATGACATAAAGGCTTCCTTTTCCCTGAGATCAGCTCAGCTGGTCAGAGGATGGTGCTAATAGTGCCAGGGTTGTGTGTTTAATCCCTGTACAGGCCATTCACTTAAGAGCTAGACTTGATGAGCCTTGTGGGTCCCTTCCAACTCAGAATATTCTGTGATTCTGTGACCTATTCTAATGTATATTTTACTTCCTCTCTTTCAGTGGTCGTGTTGTCATGATACTTGCTTGAGAGGAAACTTCCTAGAAGCTCTTTGGGGTTTTGTTTGATTGTTTGTTATTATTTGTTTGTTTTACTGCTAAATTCAGTCTCAGTTTGTTGAAATACTCTCTGATTTTGATAGGTCTGGTATCCATAGAGCTCAAACTGATGGCAGGTTTCCCAAACCTTCTTTGTAGAAACATCTTCCAGCATATCCCAAGGAGTACAGTGTCTATGCATTTCTCTAATTCCTGCAGCCAAACTCAGAACAAGCTCAGAACTCGTCTTTCCAAGATGAGTGATGATACAAGTAAATCATTTGTGATCCCTGCAGCAATGCCAATGCTGAAAAAAATCCTGTTTAAGGCTATTAACAACCATAACATCCTGGATTCATAAATCATCTCGTTCAGCTTCTAGCTGGTTTTTGTTTTGCCTTTTTTTTGACTCTGGTCCCTATGGAAAGAAGCTGCCACAAAGCAGAAGTGTATAAGGTTTAGGTGTGAATGCCCTAAATTCATTCCATGGCTCCCTGTTCCTGCATCCGCTCCACCTGGTAAGGCTATCTGCAAGCCTGCAGGTGAGAGAACAAGGTGATCTAAGTGAAAAGACACATTCGTGTACTGCCAGCATAATGAAAAGACCAGCTTTAAAAAAAAACAAAACCCAAAAAGCAAAAAGCAGATATTCCAGTTTAAATCATGACTTCTAAAAGAAAATACAGAATAGAATTTAAATAATGAAAGCTATTCCACTAGAATAGCTAGAGATTAAAATACTACACCTAGTTTCTGGATGCTACATAATTCCCTTCAAACTAAAGCTATCATGAGCAAATAGATCTGGAGTTAAAATATTAATAATGAGACCACTTTTGGCAACCCAGAACTGCTCAGTCTTTAGAAATTTCGTTCCCAACACCAAATTATGCAATAAAATTAAAGGAATCATCCTACAGTTTAAGTTAGATGCAAGCTTTGCCTCACACTTCAGTGGTATCAAAATTCAGGAGCTTCGAGATTTGTCTCATTCTAACACTGAGGGTTTCTCCACATCTTGGTGTCCTTCTAAAGGCCTCATTGTATTTAGGTTTTATTTTCATTTTTCCTTTTACAAAACCTCTCTCAGTGTAATGCTATAAGTGAGAAGAAATTTATACTGTAGACCTGGAATAAATAATGAGAATTGACATTCAGGTCAGGTTAATTTTTAGTTTTTTTCTTGAGAACACCTGTTTTGCAGAATTCACATCCACTAAGTTCTGGCTGCTGTATGTAAATGAA
The DNA here is from genome assembly GCA_013398055.1 of Ifrita kowaldi. Lineage (NCBI taxonomy): Eukaryota > Metazoa > Chordata > Aves > Passeriformes > Cinclosomatidae > Ifrita > Ifrita kowaldi. Next base: position 232,253 of record VZRS01012850.1, read on the forward strand.
ATATACTAGTGGTTATTAATGGTTGGAGATATACATGCCACTGAGGGTTTTCACAGAGCAAGTATTATAGATCTGATAGATCGCTAGTTCAAAAGATACCACTTACTTATGCTGGAAAATATTCCTAAAATTTCTTACATTCCGAAGTGTATTCACCAAAATCAGAAGATTGTTTTTTCTCAAGTGTTAAACTTTTTAATAATGCCACCGGTCTCATTATTTGAACTGCAGTTATGATCACTATGGAAACTCAGATTTGTAACTCAGTTTTTCAGATTCAAAGGGCTTATTTCATCTAATTCAGGTAAATAAGATGAGAGTAACATCTCTCCTAAATAACAAAAACGGCTTTGTGGTTTTTGTTTGCTATCACAGAAATATCTAGTATTTTTTGATTTTTCTGTTTCAGCTATTTGAGTAACCTAACATTAAAAAGAAATAAGAAAAAACTGCCTAAAACAATTCAGATGGTTCTATTGAACCATCCATGACAAGAGAAAAACAAAGACAATATATTGGTATGCAGACCTTTTTAAAAACATTGAATAAAGGTCAAATTATTTTGAGAGACAGATTACTGAGGTAAAAAGATATTTTCCGTATGTTGAGCTTTGTTTCTTCTGTTCTTCTTGCCTTTCCTTCTTCCCTTCCCTCTTCCTAATTCCTATTTTGAAGATAAGAAGAACCAAATAAGATTGTTGTACTATTGCTATTGTTATCCCTATGGCAATCCGTATCACTATTACTTCATTTTTTCTTTATTCACAAGTCTGAGGACCTAGAATGTGGTGTAAAAGCATCGTACATAAACTTTTCTGGTTTTTTAAAAAGTGAGTTGTAATATTATTTGGTTCTGTCTTGGTGCAATCCCACAATGTTATCCATTTAGTCTTGTCAAGTGTTTTCCTGAACTTCTTCTTTGAAGTATTCTAGAAGTTATTCATTATGTAATCCAAAAGCATTGCCAAAATTAAACCTTCCTAACTATTGCAAGGGTGAGATATTCTTTCTACATCACTTATATCAAAATGTATCTGCTTAAAAGCAGAACTTACCTCACCCAAAAAGCCCACATCGATAGTGCTTCTCTTAAAAAAATATGTTGAGATACCATTTAAAACTCAGTCTCTATACTTAAGTTTGAACAAATAAATGAGAATTCAGACATACCAATTTTGTGTATGGGAGACATGAGTAAGCTGTTTTAAGAAGTTAAACATGCATGGTATGTTCCCAACAATGGACAAGCAAATTAGGAAAAAAAATTACAAAGATTACTCACCGTTTGCTTTTCTTCGTGTTTGTCTTGCTTGGGAGCTTGGGGGGAATGTGAGTGTGTGTGCATGTGCCTGTAGGGTCTCTCTTTCGTCCTCTAACCTTAAGGTGCTGCCTCTTCTTTCATTATAATTGCATGGCTGTTGAACCAAATCGAAAATCCTTCAATCCCAATAAAGGAAAATTTTGTTATGCCCAGCTCAAAGAATTGACAGATTTTAAGGATTTTCTTTTCTGACATCTCCTGATGTCACCCTGAACCGCTAGTGCATTTTTGCTATGATACTTTTAACTAACCCTTTGAAGGAGAAATATATGAGGGCAAAAAATCTGAAATGGATATAAAACTTCTCTCAAAGGAGTCCTTAAGTTCAGTTTGCTACAACTACATGTATTTTCTCCTAAATCTATCATACTCTGTTGAAAATTTAATTTCATTTTTATGCCACTGCTTAGAATATCTATAGTAGGCTAACATTTATCTTGCATTTTTCCTAGGCTTAAATAATTGTGATTATGTAAGAACAAAGATCTAGTGATAATACATCTATTAAATATTGTGTTTTTAATCAAACATTTTCTGATTGTTACAGATTTCAAAAACAGAAAATTAAAAGGAGAAAAATTTAATTGATTGAAGTGTTCATACATTAGTTAGTGTGGATAGTCTCCAAAATCAGAGAATTATTTTAATGTTTTAGTTAACAGAGACAATAACTCAACTTTATTACAGAAAAATATCTATTGAAAGAAATGGAGAAGTGATAAAAAATGTTCCCATCGCCAATTAAGCATCCCTTCCATAGGTTTACCAAATCTGTTCATATTTTTAAGATGCAATTGCAATACAGAAGTGTGGTAAATAACAGGAAAGCATTCCTGAGAAATTTTACTTTATAAGGTCAAAATCCTATAGTGCAGAAAGGTGGATTTTGCACTTGTTGCTATAGATTAAAAAAAAAAAAAAAAGAGAGAGAGAGAAATGCCCCTTCTGTGAATTTCTTGCTGAGGAAGAGTGCTTGCTTAACTTACACATAGACCTAGAACTGCACAGTTACCCTCTTTACCCTCAATCTTACATTATATGAGGAAAAATTAGAGTACATTTCATAGTCTATGTTCCCAGAGGGGAAAAAAAAAACGGCATTTTTTCTTCTAGCTTAAGTAGTTAATTTATTTCTTTTTACTTTTCATAATGTTTTAAAAGCTATGACTTATTCAGATAAAGAGATTTATCTTTACTTTCATGTGCAGAATTTAGAATATAATCTTTCAACAATTTTAATGCAAAGTATATTAATAATGTAACTATATTTTCTGATTCATATAAGAAAATCATCAGAACTGTAAATAGATCATCAGTGTTCAAATGGATATACAGAGACTGTTCTCATACTGAGGACCAAATTTTCCCGTGGTCCTCATTTTCGTGAGTGATAAGAGATCTGCACCTTATCAGGCCTGATTTCTACATCAGGTCTTAGAATTGGGTTTTTCTATGAAGAAAAAAAAGGTGAATATTTCAAGAATGTTTTGAGTGCTTGGGACATAAAAAAAGAAATGTAATTTTAGCTGGGGCTTGAGTCCAAGATGCTCCCAGCAACTTACTATAACGGAAGGGGATTTGCAGAAATATGAGTTCTTAGTTGTACAGTTTGAAACACACAGACAGGAGTCAGAAAACTTTGAAGTTCAAGCCAATTCTGTGCTTAACATTTGCTGAGCTTTTTATCTTCATGCAACAATGATCTTTTTACTAATATCTTCTTTTAAACCAACTAGTGACATTGTTTTCAAGTGTCACTGCTGCCTCATGAGTTTATTTAAACACGTGATCAGGCAAGGTGGAAATTCCAGTGTGCAAAAAATTAGCTAAAAGACAAAAGTTTTTCAGCAGTCATAGGATTAGGAATGCATGATAAAGATTATCTAGTTCCAACCTTCCTGCCATGGGCAGGGACAACTTCCAATAGACCAGGTTGCTCAAAGCCCCATCCAACTTGTCTTTGAACAGTTCCAGGGATGGGGCTTCTCTGGGCAACCTGTGCCAGTGTGTCACCACCCTGACAGCGAAGAATTTCTTCCTAATATTTGATCTGTACCTACCCTGTTTCAATTTGAAGCCATTTCCCCTAGTTCTATTACTACATGCCCCTGTAAAAAGCCTCTGTGGCTCCCCTGTAGCCCCCCTTAGGCACTGGAAGGTGCTGTAAAGGCACCCCGAAGCTTTCTCTTCTCCAGGTTGAGTAGCCTCAATTCTCTCAGCCTTTCCTTGTAGAAGAGATGCTCCATCCCTCTGATCATCTTTGTGGCCTTCTCTGGACTCACTCCAGCAGGTCCATGTCCTTCCTGTGCTGGCAATCCAAGAACTGAATGCACTACTCTGGTTAGGGGTACACTACATTGCAATTAAAATCATTTAGACTGTAAACATTCTTCATGTTCTGAGGTTGGAAGAAAAAGCTTTGTTTTGCAGTTAAGCCTGGCATCTAATATCTACATAGCTTAATCAATTCATGGAGATAATTTTCCAGGGTCGCAGTGTATTACCATGAAAGGTATTTCCAAGGATCATAGCTGATGTAAGCTTGCAGTTACTTTATCTGAGATCAAGAGACTATTGACAGTACACTATCTGGGTCCTTAATGAATTTCTCAAAATGAATTACTTCCTTTTTAACATAAAAGGTAAACATGGTCATCAATCTGCTATGAAAGAAACAATTCTGTGTTCAGGTGCTCAGCTACTGAATGAAAAAGTGCATTATACCTGTATTTATTTTGTTTATGGTACCTTTATTATGCAAATATAAAACCGTTGTATTTCTATAAAATATACAAACATTTAAAGTGAGGGTTTTACTTTTCTTCCTTAGCTGTTACAAAATTTGTTAAGGTTCCTTTTCTGGTAGGCACTCTGTAAAGACAGCATGTTATGCTGAGCCAGCAGAGATTAGACTAAATGAGAACACACTTGCTATAAATTTAACAGGGTTCATTTTCTAAAGCGACTGCTTTATGCATCTGCAAATGGAAAGAAATAGAGCAGCAAGCTTCTAATTTTTCCTACATATATAAAAACTGAAATAGTGAATATCTTGATGTAAATCTTTGAAGAAATATTATTTTTATTAGGTATGGAACAGAGTATGATTCTCAAAGAAGTGGGAGATGATGGAGGATTTTGGTGTTACATACGTTCAGTAAAAAATAACTGTTTGATTTTTTACCTCTCCACAGTATTTTTCTAAATATTGGACTGCAAATCACTGGATTGTAATGTTCTGTAAACTTCTTCATTAGTGATTGTGTGAGGGTAAAACATTACTTAAGTTTTTACAGTGCATGTAAAATCTGTTTCTACAGCATGTTCATTCCAGATTCAATCCATTTCCACTTCAAGAGACTAATAATGAGTCTACTGACTGGAAGGGAATGCAATAGGATCACTAGATTGTATATCAATTGCTGTTAGCCCATAAGGTGAATGAGTTGAAAGTCAGGAATGACTTTCTAGAAATTGGCTGCTTTAAAACTATCCCAAATAGGTGAGTACTTTAAAGACAAGCACAAAAAAATTGTCTTTCTGCACATTTCCTGCTTATAAGTGAGATTTTGTGGATATTGTACAGAGTAATGAAAATATAGTGTGTGGTCATGAATACTTACAGTAGACTTAACTCTTCAGAGTTCTTTTTGTCAGAAAGTATTATTTGCCATGAGTTTGGAGCTTTTAAGTTATACAAATTCAGAGAAACTACTCTTTTCATATAGTAACATATAAAAAAATACAATAAAATCAGGCTACTCAAAAGTTTCATGACTAGATAGGTCTTGGACAAAACGAAAAGAAAGAAATAGCAGGAGAATAAAGAAGCTATTAATGCATCCAAAAGATATGTGAGATAACTGCCTTGCACAAGGCAGTTAAGTACTCATGTGCAAAAGAGATGTCAGAGAGTAATGATGTGTCAAATAGCAATAAAATAATATCTGATTGTAAGGATTGCAATTAATGCATTTTCAGGCCAGACAAAATAACTTTGTCTTTATTTTTCTAGAAATAATAATTAAATACTTGAGTAGCTAAGGTTGAGATGGCACTAGATTTTTTTTCATTTATTTAATAGAAACTTCCCATGTGGCATGTTAGTTTTTTAATAGCATTTTTCAGCATAAAATCAGAAAACATGCTCCTAACTGTATCTGCATAACATCTCTCAAATCTGTGCATGGTTCTTCATGACAAAATTCCATATGTCTTTTCTCCCTCTTTAAATTGCTGTCTAATGTAGGGGTAGAATATCTTGTATAGAATATAGATAATAACCAGCAAAAATAGTGATTCAGCACTGTGTGAAAATAAAATTTTAATTTGGTAATTTGTTACATTTTATTCTGACATTAATATATGGTAATTTCACCCTGGCTATAATCTGACTATCACATAGTTAGTACTTTTTTACCCATTAACAATGAGTCACATATAGAAATCTTCTGCCAGGAAAACTGGCTGAATGAACGGAAACCAATATTATTAAAAAATATATATGTGTATATGAATGATGTATTTATTTCCGAGAAGAAATTGTTGTTGCAGATTTGATTACTAGAAACCAGAATGTGTAACTTTCCAGGAAAATATTCTTTATGGATGTTTTATTGTGTGCACTAACTTTATACTGGTTTTGTATATTTATTACATCTTATATGAATAATAATATTGGTATGCTTACCTGGAAAATAGAAGTGAACAAACCAGGTGCCTAATATTTCAGTTTTAATATATTGTAGTCCAAAGCTATAGAAAGCAAAATGTATGCAATTTATACTATTTTACACAACCTATACTATTTTACAGGAAAAAAAATCTGGACTATTTTAATTAATTGTGCAGAAGTAGTTTCATGCTACCTTTTCTGCTCTGCTTGAATATTCAGACTGATTGTTGTGTATCTGAAAGGGAAAATTGGTTATGAAAATACCTGATTGTACTTTTTTTGCCACAGCTGAAGATGAGAGAGGAAGGATAGAGCAGGGAATCAGTTGTAAACCTAAAATGCCAAGAAAACATGCGTGGCAGGGTTTTCCGAGATCTGTGGGCACTAGAAATGCATTCAGATCTTTCAGTGCTTTGGTTTCAGTGCCGGGTTCTTGGGCTGGGAGGAAGATCTTCCAGCTCAGAGCATGGGGTTTGGAAGTCCCCACAACTGCACTACAGCGTGTGTTGAAATCAAATGACAAATTTGTCTATGTCTAGAATTCTAATTTTAGAGGCTTGTCTCAGCATGGCGCCATTGCAGAGATCCTAAAAATCCTGTGTCAAGGCTTCTAAGTCACTGAAGTGTCTGTAGCTTCCAGCTTCTGGGTGTTTTCATTAGAAAATCTCCTATCTCTGTGAGTTGCACAGTTTTGTGGCCTCATGGAAGTGATTATAGTCAATCACTTTTTTTCTCTGTATCAGCTGCCCCAAATGATATGCTGACTTGTAAGCAACTGAAATGTTCCATGGTCAAACAAAAATAACTGATCTCTGTTCTCTATCTTTGTAACTGACATTTCATTACAAGCTATTCCAGATTTCCTTAACATGGAGAAGAATCAGGACCCTACTACTTCCTGTGAAAAGACTTGTCTCTCTTAGTGCTACCAACAGGTTCTGTCTGTTCAGCAGAGTGTTACTAAATAGGAAATTCTGTTCTCCCCTCACCCAAATAAATTAACATAAGCTAAAATTGCTTAAATTATCATATCCTATTGTCTGTAGAAATAGCAAAATGAAAGTGTAAACATTTTCTTCAGTCTTTGATGTGACTTTTGGTGAAGGTAATGATGACTCATTTCACTTAATGTTTGGACTTTCATTTGCTTCTGTCTTAATAAACCAGACATTTATATGATTTTGTTCAGCCTAAGAAGAACTTTCATTTAAAAGAATATTGAGAGTTGGATCCTTACTGGCAATGGAATAAAAGAGGGAACATCAAATTACTCTTTCCAATTATAAGAGTATGTGCACACCATTTCAGGCCCCAAGGCTTAGCTGACAGCATGGGTGCACCTTGGGGATGCTGGCACATCTCGGGAATGTGCTCTAGGAATTGGGGCACACACTTGGCTAGAAGAAACTATTCCAGAAAATTTAGTGATCTTTTCAGGGGAAGACGAACATTTCAGGATTTTTTTTTATATGTAGATTTGAAAATACATAAATGGTTTCAGCAATTGTTGTAAGAAATGCAAAACTTTTCTTAACTTGTGAAAGAAAAAAACAGTCTTCTTATATACTGTCTTCCTTTACTGTCGTATTTAGCTAATTGATGCTTAGGTTGTGAATTGCAAATAAAATTCAGCTTTTTTTTTTCAAAATGATTCCAAAGATTTTCTGTTCAAATTCGCAAGTCTTCAGACACCCAAGGTTTATAGCATATGGATAATATATTCTTGAAGTAGATGATGCTTACTTAGGTATTGTGGCTTTGAGCCTTTGCTCTGCTAATGTCGCATTCAAAGAGGTACAAATAGCCAAGAGCTGTTGACCAATGCTGTATACTTTACTTGATTAGAATAATCCCTGTTCATTAAATGGATACCAAAGCTAAATGAAATACCTTAGTGAGGACATTTCATTTTACAGTAGTGCTAAAGGAGCAATAAATGTTACATTATTAAGTCAGTGGCCTTATTTTCCCCACTTACTGTACTTTGATTTGTGTCTTTGGACATTCTTGGAATGAATAGTTTGGCTTCTTTTGCATGAAACTAAATCCAAATTTCCAGTCATGATTTTATGTTCAGTCTCTGAAGCTAGAATACGACGAGTCTAAAGTAAAACCTAGAAAAATGTATATCAGACATAAGGTGCACAACACAAGCTCTTTTGCTGTCCACATCAATTTCTGTGGTACATACTGATGTATACTAAATGCTGTATTTATTTATTGTAGTCTTTATAATCCAGGGGTTTGTGATTACAAGAGGGCTTGGCTTATATTTTATTTTCTTCTTTCATGAGTGAAACTAGCAATTTGCTGAAATCTGTATACTTTTGCTTTTATAATTAAATCTGTTCCTGTCCACTCAAGCAGTAAAGGAGTAAATGCAATTATTTCATTAGTTAGATATTATTAAGGCAAATCTCTGATGTATTATTGACGGTCTACAAGGTCTTCAGAACTTATGAATTCTTAAATTAGTTTTAGTTATTAGACAAGGTGATGAAGCAAACATTGCATAATATACTTACAGTCTTTAGAGAGCAGATTCAGCATAAAAGCTTGGATTAAAAACACTGAAATTACAGTTTCATTGAAACGCATACCCATACTGTTTTGGGTATGGTTGAACATAAGTATCACATAGATTTGTATGTATCTGTAGTCCAATCTTCTTATATATTTATAAACCTTATCTATAAAAGTAAATTTACTGCCCAGAGTCATACCTTCCATTGTAAAGTACTGTAGACACTAAATCTCTCCTTCCCATTTTTTATGACGCTCATCTTCTGCAAACATGTGTACACACAATTGAACAAGACTGTTGGGTGCCCAGAAACGTTAATGGGCTGCAAGATGTATGGAACTTTAATGAGTCTCTTTGTCATCCTTGTGGTGGTTTAAGCAAGTTTCAAAGTGTTACCTGTTCCCACTGCCCAATTCTTGGTAATAGAATTGTGAGTCTAATGTGATTCCAGTCTCTCTATAGGCAAGGGAAAACCAGAATCGCTTCCATGATCAAAACAGAAGCACTTCTAAATTCAAGCAGCTATTTCAGCATGATAAGCTGTGTCCCCCCCCCACCCCCAATGTGAAACATCCTTCTAGAACCTGAAAGAAAGAGTTACAAGTTTACAGAAGATCCATAGAGAGACGGGAGCAGTTAGAGAGCTAATAAAGCTGTTTTCATTATTGATTTCACTTACTGTTGTGGTTCACCAATCATTGCCATTTTAAATTTTTAAACAACTCTGTTGTTAAGGAAATAGAAGCGCATGTCAAGGTAAATTCTTGCCTCAAATGGTTTTCACTCTGAAGAAAGAGACAAGGGTATGTAAAAGCAGCAGCTGATTTTCTATCCAAAGTACAGGTCCCAGTGTGCCTAAAAGTTTGATCTCATTTTCATAGCAGCAGCAATTTTTAAAAAAAATGAGGAAAAAAGCCCCAACATTACCAATAATAGGAGAAGCAATAGAACAGGATTTTTTGATCTGACAAAGCTTTTAATATAGTGTAACTGAAAACATATTTTTGAAGTTGTAAATGTTTCAGAAAATGGCTTTACTCTGTGCATGACAATAGACCAGTACTTTAAAATAACAGTTTTTCAGCTGAAAACACTGTATAGGATTAGCTTTACCTTCTAGAATTTACTGAAATACCAGGAGGGTATTAATGTTCTAGCTATATGCCACAGTTTCAGTGATTTGACTTTAGTCCGTTCTAAACTGTATTAGCAGTAGTAATGCACTGCGTTAAAAGTTCACCTGAATGAAAATGCAGTAGCTGGAAAGCCACAGACCTCTTTTCATTTTGTACAGCCACCAGCACCAGTTCTCTTCCCTTTGGTGCTGTGGCTTCTCCCCTTGATTTTTCCCAGGTAAATGAAAACCTGTGCACATGGAACAGCTTCAGCACACAAAGTTGAGAAACAGCTGTTTTTTTCCCGGACTGTTTTCCTTCCACTTTACAATAAATAATGTTGTCCTTATGACCAGTTGATGTTCAATTCCATCTTAGAGTTAGTTAAAGGAGGGCAGTAATTGCTTTGTGACAGTGAATACTTAAGCGGCTTCATATGGTTACACAGACATTTCTTCTTTTCTCATGAAATCTGAACCAAAAGTTTCCTTGCAGAATAGCAGAGCTGGAGACAGGCTGGGAGAGTGCTGGCACACACCATGCTGGGATGCCATTTTTCTTATTTAGTCATCTGCCACTGGCCACTCTGGGAAGGAAACTGGGCTTGATGAGATTCTGATCTGAGAGAAGCCATTTCTGTGTTCTTTTATACCTTCAGAATATGTGTCAAGTACAGTATGAACAGCTCTTTCATGGAATAAGAGTCCAGAAATAAACAATAAAATTCTTCAGCAAAAATACCAGTAATTTCTTCCCACTTTCTGCTTGTTCATGAACCTTACGCCTGTTAAAAATCAAAATGATTGACCATTCTGGAGCTCGATGATGTCTGCAGCACACTGGCTGTTAGTGGCAGTCTGTAAATTGTATCTGCTCTTTGTTGCAAGGGCCCATTTGATTAGTATTACTGAAAAGAGGAAAGAGTTAAGCCTCTATAAATTGTATTATAATGTAATTGTTAATTTAATTAAAACAATATATAGTTCAGCATCTTGAAATTATACCTGTAACTTCCTCTTGAGAGTCACTGCAAATCTTCCCATATTTTCACTGCAGAGATATTAAAAGATATACAATTCTTCTTTCGAACACAAATATGTATTTTAAAGTGTAGATTTTAATTACTATATGTCCATAGGTTTGTGTCTCATCTCAATGCTAGAAAATTCTAATCATTAAAGCAACATACATTTCGTAATACTTCTCTCCGAAGAGAAAATCCTGAAGTTTCTCTGAGGCAAGTATTTTTCTCATTTTGTTGGGCTTTACAAATCCCACACAGAGTCCAATAGAAGCCTTGCAATGCCAAGTTGGCAGAGGCTGCAGTATTAGCTACAAGAAGGCTTAAGAAAGAGACTGTCAACATTTCCTCCTACAGACCCTAAATAGCTATGGGACATGAACAGAGCTTTGTATAAAAATGTGCTCTTGTCCAGCAAGTAAAGAAAATCAATTCTGAATTCATGCTATGGTGTATCATGACAGTGCCTCTACTCCTCTTCACTAGGTTTTTTCTCTGTAGAAATGCAGCAGAATAAAGTCTCAGCCTGCCCTTTTTAAATGTTCATAATTTCGGTTGACTTAAGTGGTTTCTAGTAGAAAGACAAGGATTAGTTTTTGAAAGAATAATATCTCTCATTCTCTTTTCTTTCCTCAATCATAAATAGAGACAGATAGACTGAAAGAAAAAATGCAGATAGTTAAGAACAGTGAAGTACATTAAGCTTAGAAAGCACTGGATCATGATTCCATTTCATCATTTCATTTTAGGAATAACTCAAATTCAAAGTCTGCGACATGAGCAAAAATGTTGCTGCTTCTGGCCCGATGGACATAAATCCATGTATCTGTGCTGCTTTCCTTTTTCTCTTTAAGCAGTCAGATCTCTTTGTGATGAATGCCTTTGTTTTCTTCCACCTGTCCAGTAGACTGGTTTTTATATATTGCCATGGAACATCATCTCATTTTAAATAGAATTCAAGATTTTCATCTTTGAAAACAAGCCAGTATAATGTCACTATGCAAGATTAGACCTTCAGTCTTTTCCTATGGCAACACCCAGTGAAACAGACATTCACAAGGCATTATTTTGTTAATTCCTTACATTCTACAAAATGCAACAGCTACCTGAGAGTAAACAGTTTTTTATGAAATGAAACCTTAAGCATTAGTTTGGTAGTTGCTGAACTGTTATACAAAACATAGAGAACAATTAAACTGGGACTGATATTTTTTTGGCTGTGTATAACACATTTTTAAACAATATAAGTCTCCTTCTGCTGTGGTATTTCAACTATCATGTAAGCACAAATATTTAACTTCTAGCAGAATTTTTTTTTTTCCTTAATACTAGAGAGGAAGAGCTCTTACAAGTTCCAGCTCAATATGGAGGTGCTTGTTTTAGATGCTTCTTTTAGATTTATTCTCACCAAATTATCCAAATTTTGTGTCAGAAACCTGAAGACATTTACTTAGGAATCCACCATTTGGATTTGTAACAAGTTAATTTTATGCATGGTTTATGTGCTTCTACTCATTAGAATGAAGCTTTTTTTTTTTTAAATTTTTTGAAGGCATTTATTTTGTGAAATGACAGTGATATGTTGCAGCAAGATGTCTTTTCTGAAATCAAGCTTCTCTAATGACCTGATGTGACATTTCAAAATTAAGTTTTCTTTAAACTTAAAATGGTAAATAAAATCTCTGTCTTCTTCATGAGAAAGAAAAAGGCCCTGGGGGGGTCTACTTTTGACCTTTCAAGCACTAAATGCTTACAGTTTTTAGGACTTCTGAAGATAAATAGAAGAAAATAACATTTCTTGCCCCTCGAAAGAGTACATTTTCCCAGCTCCCTCACAACTCAGCTATTACATTGATAATTCTCAGCAGTTTTTTATTCCACACTCTGGACATCATTTGTCCTTGGCTCTTTATTTTCTGTTCATTTCACTTAGGCTTTCATACTCATACTTGGTACTAATAGAGATTCCAATCTGTATAATTTCACTTTTCTTTTTGACACCTCTTTGTAAAGACATTTCATTAGTCTTTACTGCATTTAAAATCAATTGGCTGGTGCTGGTATTTATTCTGAGGACTCTGACACTGAATGTCTGAGGCAGGGATACCGTTCTGGAATAAGTTATCTGTCACAAGAATAACCACAGCTCTGCTGTGTGTTCAAAATTTCATTATCATAAGTGGGCACCTGCTAAATTAAATATTTAAGGAGCAGTTGCTCTCCTTCTGAAGTGGTCACATTGAGAAGTAAAATGAATCTCTTGCCTCAGGCCAATGCCTGTATTGGCTAGGCGTAGGACTTTCATGTGGCCACCTATTGGCATTTGAAGCGTGCTGGGGTAGCTGAGACATCCTGATGCTGGTATGTGATGTGACACAGCCTGCAGAGACTTGCACCTCTCTGGGTGATGGGAAAGAGGGACACCTTCCAGCTGGCAATTTATGCATCTGCTTAGGCTGCTGAACCAGGCTGCTGTGCAGGGTTTGCTGGCTGCCAGAGCAACGCTTGACACGCTGCTTAAGATTACTGCCTAATAATGTCTGTTTAAAGGTATTTGACTATTTTGGGGTAGAAGTTTCTGTTGTTAAACAAGTTTATTCCTCTCCCAGTGAAAGAGGTTTGTGACTTCAGGGTTGTATGAGTGCTTAAGAGAAGCGCGTACTGAAGCACCTGTAAATGTTGGTTTCTTATTTTTGCATGGGTTTATATTCCCAACTTCATGTTCAAACTGAGGGACTGACTTTATGCCTATTTAGTTTTTCTTAAAGTACAAGCATCGAGATACTTGGCTAGATCTAGAATACTTTGTACTTTATTTGGCTGTGTGTTTCAAAAGGTAAGATGATGAATTACTAACAAAGCCAAGTAAATAAAACAGATGCAAACATTTCTAATGGATGCAGAAAGAAATATCTGATTTTATTACAGTGAGAATGAGGTCAGGTTTGAGTTTATGTAAAGATAATAAGAACTTCTGTAAATGTTACTTTAAAAGAGATATAAGATTTATAATGTTACCAGCTAAATTCACTTTTTTTTTCTAGAATACACATCGTCTTGAATTACTGATTGCCAATTTGTCTATTGTGTTGTCAGAAATTGCTAAAACATTATTTTATCAGCAGAGATTTTTTTCAGTTGCATTTGCTTTTGGTTAATAAGACCATATTATGTGTGGGTTTGTCTGTGTGGGTTTGTCCCCACATCAGATTGTAAATGAAGAATGGCAGAGGATAAAAGCCTTTTGGTTTTATTATTTTTAAACCAAAATAAAGCTGTCTGATGAATGACAATACAATATCACATAACTGCCAATGTTACTAATTAGTAGGATTTACAGGTTTTGATGTATTCAGCAGTATGACTTGTGTTTGTGGATAAAAATGAATACTAATGAACTGTGTCTTGTTAAAATACAGATACTGCATTGTCAAAAACTGTTATAAATGTAGAGACTCATTTGTTCAAAATCTGTAAGGAAAAATAAATACAGCTGTAATTCCCAAATAAATGATTATCTTCTCACTTATGTGTGCTGAAAACTTGTTCCAAAGCAAAGTGTGGCTGTTTTCATTTGTTTATTTTCACATGAGTTTCTTGATCAAGTTTAGAAGATTTTGTACTAATTTTGCTTTCTCTTTCAAGAGAGGATGAGTGTCAAATGAAGTCAAGTAAATAAAATAGATGGAAACAGGTGGACATTTGACTTCAATGTTCTTTGAGAATTCTTTATCTGCTTATATCTTGTGTTAACTTGTATATCAAACATAGATCCAGCTCTTCTCCTACTGAAACTAATATCAGTTTCTTCATTTATTGTGCTGGTTATGCATTTCACATTCCATTTTTCTGGTAATAACTCCCTAGAAAATTAACCAATACCTTTTGTTTTCTACAGAAGGAAATTAGGCAAGGAATAATTACTTTTTTTTTTTTTTTAACAGTGAACACAAGCATGTTTTTTAACTGCACATAATAATCATACATAAAGTATATACACAAAACTATGTGTGATAATATTACATTCTTTCCTTAGAGAGAAATAATGCAGTTCAATTCTTTGTATACTTCTTCAGCTTTCTGATTTTCTGGAACCTGAGTGAGTCATGGGAGACAAGCAAATGTTAATTCACAGATACAATTATATATCTGATATTTAACCACTCAAAAACTCCACTTAAAGGGAAAATATAAATATTTAGGAGAAAGTGATTGAATAGGAAGCTGTTGTAGTAGAAATAGAGAGGAAAAGGAGACTCTCACTCAAGTTTAGGCTTTCCTGGGAATTTACGTCTCATAGGCAAGGAATAAAGGAGAATCAGATGTCAGCTGTATTCACCTGTCGCTCAAACAGTCATTATTGGCAAATTGTAGATATTTCCACTGGTATTTCAGCACCAAAATATTCATGAGCTTTGAGATACTGATACATGTCTGAGAAGGATATTTATCATATGGCAGTACTTAAGAAAGTATAGCAGTATTGTAAACTTCTCTGAGTCCAGGTTTGTCTGCCTTTAAACTTCATATAACTTTGGAGGAGAATAATCCAAAGACCACTCAAGATGGAAAGAGGAAGAGTTGACAAGATCTTATTGCAATGTTGCAATGTTTTGGCACTGTGTCAATTTCGGAGAATAAATGATATTTGAGAGACAAAGATTGATAAAAATTGAAGAAACTGAAAGTCCAACTGAAGCTGGGAACTTTGCTAAGGAACATGATGAATAACATTTAGAGGGCAATGAGGAAAAGGCAAGATGGCAAGCCTAAAGAAATTTGGGGAAAAAAAGCTATGTTGCAAAACTGGAAGACCTTGGATGTAGGAAATCAATCCAATGCAAGCTACAGAAGCCTGCATAAGAAACTGAAAGATAAGAGGAGGAAGAGAAGGAACTGACTTAGCAAAGAATTAGGCTTTAGATAGGGTCACAACTGTAATTTCTACCTGTCAATGAATTTGATGCAGTTCCCTAAAACCTCATTTGTCTATGACAACTTATTACAGACATATTACTCTGAAAGGAATAAGGACTTTTAAATATAAAGTTAGATGTCTGAGTTCTAGACAATCCTTCCTTCCTCTTGCAGAATTCCCTTGATTTATTGAGACCTTTCACTAAATCAGTAATACAGTAGTTATCTTTTATTTGCTAGAGTGAATCAAAATAAATTTAAAAAAATCTGTATCCTAGAAGATGAAGAAAACAACTATCTTCAATAATAAGTAGACAGCAGCAATTGCACCTTGAGTTAAGGGTCTTGTAAGAATAAAAAGATAAGATGCTCAGATAGTGGAAAGACAACAAAACTGAAGAATGGAGTTTAGTAGCGACTGTTGCCTCTATGAGAAAGACAGAAAATAATTTCTTTGGGGAGAAAGATTAAACAAAACTTGTTTACTTTACCAACTATGAATATTTATCTTTTATGGAAAGAATACCAGTCACCTACTATGCTTGCTGCTAATACCAGTACTCCTACCAATACATACTTGCTGCTTAGTTATTGCACATGCTGCACTTAGTTCTCTAAAATCTGAACTGTATAATTTCAAAGCTGCAATTTTAAGTAGAATTTTGGTGAAACAATATTCCTTGATCTCTTTTTCTTGGATAAGCAAGGAGGAATCTTTCATTTTAGAGTCATGTCCACCACCTTCTTAGTCATCTGCTGGCAAATTCACATGTTGCTGGTCATGTCTAAATTCAGTTAGAATACAGTGAACTACTTGGCAATGTATGTCATTTGAAAATGCATGTTCTTTTTTAAAAGGTATATTTCTGTGTACTTATATTTTCACTGTAAAGTTAATGTTCTTAAAGACAATCAAGATATATCAATCTGTGAGTGTTATATTGAATCTAATAAGTAGTGGTTGGCTGTCCATTTATTTTATTTTATTTTGTATATATATATATATTTTTTTTTTTCTTAAGATAAATTTGGACCTGGGGCATGGAGATTTTGTAAAACACATTTTGCAAAATATTAGAAAAGCATCCGTGTAGTATAGGTTGGCAGAGGAAGTGGACATTTTTGAGCGAAATGAAACCAAATATTTTAATTCCTCATAGTCTAACTCTTGTGACTCATGTCGCTTGTCTTATTCTATCTATTTATTCTAAAGCTAGTGATTTATAACTGAGTTTTTAAAGTCTCTAGTGATCTGCAGAGGACACTGTGCTTCTGATCCCAGTTTTTGATCCTGGTAGGTACTGTATCCATTCATGGAATCTAGATTTTTTTTTTTTCCCTGAGGTTCTTGTGATTTCTACTGCATTCTTTGTCCTCAGAGTTGCAGGAACTGGAAAACATAATACATGAAGAAAGTTTTGAATTATGAGTTTTCCCCATATTACTAAATTACAGTATTGCATCCCCTCTGGTAGACTTCTTAGCTGTCTTAGGAATTTATTCTCCCATGCATTCCAGTATTCTCCTGGAATGCCTACAGCTCACTGGGCTACTTGTCCAGCAGATGTTGGGGTGTTTGAAGTCCCCCAGCAGGACAAGACCCTGTAGCTGGAGCAAGAAGGCTTTGGCACCAGGCTCCACTTGGTGGAGCAGCCTGCAGCAGACTCCAAACACTGATTTCCCTTTGTTGCCTTGGTTTCTGACCCTTACCCATGAGTTTTCAACCTGCTCGTGACTATTCCTCAGAGTATGCTTCTGTCTTGGTGTATAGTGCAACTTCAGTATTTCAAGAAGTCTAATATATCTAAAGTCTAAAGCATATCTAGAATAAATGTAAGGAAGGCAAACTTTTAACACAACATTCATCAGTAAGACTCTCTTCACAGTTTTTGAAAGTGAGAAATTACATGTGGGAGAAAAGAAATCTTTGGAGAGCTACCCTTGGGTGCAATAGGGCTTTTTTAATATATATATATATATTACTTCAGAAATTAGGTACAATTTCCTGGGTCCCACAGCCATGGGTCAGTTCCAGAGTTATGCAGATACTGACTTTACTGTCAGTATGTGAAGGAAGGAGCTGGATGTGAGCTGGTCTCCCTGCTCTCTGCTCAGGTGAGGATACTGTGTGACTGTGCGAGCAGAGAGAGCACCAGCAATTCCGTGTACCCAACTAAATGAATCATTCTCTTTAGAGCAATGGAATGGAGGAAAATTATAACATTTTCTTATGTTACTTTTTGTAGTCTTGTCCCTAAATATGTGGTTGGACAAATACAGGATTATTGCCATTGTCATGGATATTTTTCAGCAGATTTTAAAGGTTAGGATGATAAGCAAGCTATTGACTTTCCTTTCAAAATGTAATATGTGTTAAATTATATATAATTGCTTGGACTATACAGTAAAATTATTACAAGGGAAAATTTGAGCCTTTGGTGATTGCCCAAAAAGCCTTTGCTGCTTTTCATTGTGAAGAAGTCTTGATATCAAACAGATTGCTATGCAATTAAAATATTTCTGAAAGAAAATTCATTTCATCTATCCTAAAGCCTTCTTATACAAGAAAGGACTTGACTGAGATAATTTTATAGTCCTGTAGTTAGTGATCCTCACTATACTGGTCCAGAGAATTGTTGGCTTTCATTTACTTCAGCGGGAGGTAAATGCAGTCATGATTTTAAGAGCAGGACATTTCCCAAATATCATAAATATACAAAAGAGATTTACTGTATCTGGAAGCACAAGTTTTTACTGCCAGTCACTTTACCACCTGGACTATTCTAACAGAAAATATGTTCATCCAGATAGAAAACTCTCTGCATAGAGCTGAAAACTCTGATGTGGTGACTGGGAAAAAAATCTCCTGTGAATTGAATTATTTATAAGATAGTTGTCCATTCTAAGTTACTTCCCTCATTTTAGTTACCTCAAAGTTTTTATGTGGTGTTTTTTTTTTTCTTCACATGTTATTGCTAGCAGAGCAACAGGTATGTTGTCTAGGTGTCATTTTCTAAAGCCTGAGGATGCACAGAATATTGTTAGCTTGGATCCAAACCCATCTGTCAGTCTCACAGTAGAATACTTCTGTTGCACTTGAGATTTTATTTAATAATTTACTCAAACTAATGTAATTTTCTTTATTGTTTGATTATGGTCAAGCACTTAAAGTTTATAAGTATTCTAAATTATATTGGAAACTAAAACAATGTGTTGCCTGAATATAGCTTTCCCAAATATTGTTTTAAGTAGCATCCTACACAGTCAAATAGGGATCTAATAAGAATGATTTACCACTTTCCTTACATATGATAAAAAACAAAAGATGTACGGAAAGAAACGCAGCATGAAATTCAATCAAAACTCTTTTAGAAAACAAGCCTGTGCCATTTGCACCCTCAAAATTACTATTTTCAGTTTACGTGTGTGGAACAAGGGTACCCTGAGTGTACCAGCTCTTCATGAAAATAGTGAGTTAGAAATAGCCTTTTTCAGCTTTTCTCCTAGTCTCTGAAGAATTTCTGAAACTGCAACCATTATTGCTCATGCCACTGTCTTGTAACAAAGATGAAAATTAGCGTGACTTATCATACTTGTGTGTTGTTGATTCATTAGCAGGAAATTGTGCATTCGGTCTTTAGAATACTGAGCTAATTACTCAAAAAGAATAACAATGGCAAAATTCCAATGACTTTAAAAAACTGGCCTTTAACAAGAGATTCATTTGCTATACCCTACTTTTGTATCCTATTAAAAATAAATTACTATATCACACCTTTTTCCAATATGTAGCATAACAGTTTCAACTACCAAAAAGAGAATAAAATAATAGTGTAAAAGATCAAATATGTCATGGTTAATACAGGATCAGTGATTCATTTTTACTTTATCTTTTATATTTTATATTAAGGAAAATGATTCATTGCTAATATAACGCTAAGTGATTTTAACATCTATCCTAGAGGTATTACAGGTGTTTCAGCCTGTTCCATTTATTAAAGCATTTTGTATTTATCTCTCGAGTATCTTCCTTCAAAAGTGATATCTACTGCATTTCTGCATCGTGTCCTGCATCAATCACTTTGATTAGGGTCTCACTCCACAAACCAAACAGCTTTTCTTCCACGGCAGCTCCATATGTTTGCTGCAGCTGTTACAGTTTCCAGGCAGAATGTGACTGTACTCTGTTCAGAGTTTGTGTCCCTGTCAAAGAGTCAGGAAATTATTCCTCTCTGCTTTGATTTGCCTTGAAGTCGAGTGACTTGAAATCTGCCCTACAGCTAGACTAGGGTTGCCTACAAAAACATACATGAAATTGCATCTGCATTATTTTTTCACAGCTATGACTCCAAAGAGTGCACACTGCCAAGGCTTGTTCCCACAGTACTGATTGAATGCCAGGTCAAAGGAGTTTCATTGCTGGAGAGGTTCCTCCAGGGAGATATTAGCCCAGATCCAATGAGAGAATAATACTATCTATGCTATGAGCATGAAATGTACTGAGATTTGTTAATGATTTTATGGTTTCTAACTCAGGAAAATATTTCTTTTGTTGATTATTATTTTTTTTGTCTTGCACTAAGACAGTATGTAAAGCTACATAATACACTGTACACTGCACTACAGTACACTATTGGTACTACCACAGCACACTGATTGCAGGGCAAAGAATGTACCAGGTAGATGTATCTCTATTTGAAGAAGTAGCACATATTTCTGTGAAGGGCACCTTGAAAATCCCCAGTTTACTATGATTCAGTTACATCTATAATGAAACAGAGCCCTCAAGTTATTAAAACACGTATGTACAAAGTGACTAAAACTGCACTATGAGATGATTTTTTTTTTTTATTTCTGATCACTGGCTAAGTCTGACAGTAGTCAGCATTGTAAGAACTTTATTCATCCTGAAAACATATGCACTTGTTCAGCAACTAGACATTGCTGTGTCACTTTTCATTGCATTTCATTAGCTGGCTGCAAAAATAAATATGCAATGGATCATTACTTTTTGATGATGAAGAACACAATTTGGCATGCCTTAAATATGCTTTTAAAGAAATTTGTAATAGTGCACACCTTCAGATGACAAGTATTTTTAAAAGCCCTGTGAGTCCATAAACGCAGGTTGACAATTAAGGTTCAGCACAGAAGAATGGATGTAATATATTCACTTTTCTAGAGGTGTGAAAAATGACTTCAATATAAGAATATCTTACTGTTCACTGATCCTCTACCTCTGTGATTGCACATTACCACTCTGGTATTAGGAACTCAGTTGTTGGAGAGGTGAGCTGTTCCTGATGCTGCCTAGACACTGTTTCTCTGTGTGTGACTTCAGGGTGACTGTAAGAAGTTGAGCTGTCACAGCACAAAATTTTCCTGTTTCACACCAAGAAAGAAAAGCAGAAAGCACATGCAGACAATCAAACACATGCACCACGGCAGCAACTCTTACAGGAGCTAAGACTGTTGTCATAAGGAAACCAGCTCAATGAAAAATCCTTCTTAAAGTATAAAACAATATTTAGAATTCTTAGTTGATTGCCGCAGGTTTTTGTCAGATAGTTTTGCTCCTTTCTTTCCAGAAAACGTAAATTTTGGCTGAATATAAAAAAAAGTGTCTTTAAACACTCTTCTTCCTTCTAATGTACAGAAAACAGACATATAAAAGCAGTAGAAGCAAGAGTATCTGGGGTTTTTTCAATTTCTCGAAATGCTTAGCCTTTTCACTGAAGGCAGAAATTTTCTATCCTATTTCAAAGTCAAAATAACTTTTTGTTGTTATAGTACAAAGGCTTTCTAAAATTTTTTTCTTGGTTATTGCAAAAGGAATGTTTTTGAGCTCCTGGATGGGAATAGGAAAAGTAAATTTATTATCTGTATGAAGACCCTTGCCCAACAAAACACTTCACTTTAAAGTGTGAATAAAGCCACAGATTTCAGAGAAACTTAAGTGCTGTTCTGAACAAGGTTATAGAGGGAACAGTTTTGATTATTAAATTGGCAGAGAGACATATTGAACTTTAGTTTTGTTCTCTGCTCCTTACACGCCCCTTTCCCTAGTCATTAAGTGCTAAAGTGAGGGTTCTTGTTGTTTAAGTGTGGAATAGGAAACAGGAGGAGTGAAAACATGCTGAAAACACCAGGCAGGGGGTAAAAGTCCATCTGGGGAGTCCCAAAGCACTGGTGCCCAGTAATGCCCTTGGGTTTCAAGGGGCTCAAGTCCTGTGCTGAGCCCTTCAGCAGTAATTGCAGTCTGGCAGTGTTATGGCATGTGAACAGCTAATATAATTTCTGGTCCCTCAGGAAGATTAAATGCTTGCATGATTTGTGCTGGCCATAAACCAGTTTGTGTTCCAGATCCAAATGCTTGAATTCTAGCTAAAATTATCTTCCCTCTGTAACTGTGGCACAAATGGCATTAGGAAGTCGGTTGGGGTTATTGGCTTGAACCTCAAAGGCTTGAACCTCAAATGCCAACACTTTACGGACCAGGCCCCTTCCCTAACTCACGTTACAGAGCATTTTTAAAGGAGTACAGAGTGTCTATTACTTGTTAGTAGAGAATCAGAGTAGCTGTATGATAAATGTTTTCTGAAATAATTAATGCTCCTTTTGTGTAGGAATCATGAGCACTGAGAAACATACTGCAGCGTGCATGAATAATTCAGACATCACCAAAGAATCTAAATGTTTTCTGGTAATTTTTGCCAATTAAAAATCAAACTTACCTGTATTTTACTCTATGTGTGTTACTTAGGTATGTTTTAATTGTGGTGAGTCAAAATCTAGTGATAGAATCACACAAAAGAGGAAAGATTTTTCTGCTACATTTTCTAGAATGTCAGTAGTCAATGGATGCATTTTGAAGTCCTATATTTTCTTAAATAAAAAAGCAAAGTTAATTTAAAAGTAATTTTAAAATATGTTCCTCTTACCTGTGCACAAAGTCAATCAATCACTCATACCTATTCAACAAAGTGCTTTAGTTGTACTCATTTTAATAAGTAGGATGTAATTTTGTAGTAGGTAAGGATCTTTTAAAGTTTTTCAGACCAGAAACAGGGCATGGTACTGGTCCACCCACAACCACTAAGGTGGGTCTTCATTGGGATCAAATATAAAATATATTGATTTCTTGTTTTATTCTGTATGTAAATCTTTGTACTAAGTACTATACTTCGGAACATAATATTTTTATGAAACCAACAAAAATCTGAATTAAGATGGGAACAATGAGGCAGACTGCTTCCAGATCAGACATCATATGTCCTGGATTCAGGGATGGTGGTTACCATGAAAACTCCATAGATCTCAAGCACTTGGATCCTGTATCACTTAATACTTGGCAATATTTTATTTCATGTGTTCAAATGAATTTTCAGTAGCTATAATGAATCCGTTCCTTTCTGGAAGGAAATTATATGATTCCTAATATTGACTCAGTTCCCTTGAATATTCAATGCAAAATCATTGGAGATTTGTTAATAGAAGAATTAACATGTACCAGAAAGGAATTGCATCAGGCAGATTATATTTGCTAATAGATTTTTATTTCTGCTATGCTAAATTATATTCTTTCTCTATAAATCTTTATTAAACACTGCAAATTCAGCGTCTTTAACCTGATTGCTTAATTTGCATGCTTTGCCACTGTGATTGGATTACAGTTTGTTGTACTTTACTCTTTATTGTCATCTCTCTGGATGTGTAATTATGCATTATTACTTAACATTCAATTTACTTTGTTTAGAATTTGAGTATAAGGTACTGAGGCAATAATATGCAAAATTATTTTTCTGCTTCTTCAAGCCCTTCTGCAACCCTTCACCTCAGCCTCTGCAACTGTGAAAAAAATTAACTGCCATTAATTTTGTTGCCCAAATTTCAAACATCTTTTAATATATTCTCAAGGACAGCAAATTAGCGTGGGGAAACAAATAGGGATAAAATATACACGATTGTATCAAAGGTAAATGACAATTATTTAAATATGCTTCTATTGCAAATAAAAACCCCAACCTGAAACTTATGAAACAAATACGAGTTTTTTAACTTACCTAAATTTAAATTGAAAATTTGCTTAATTGCTACTGCAGAGTGACTTAAGTTGTACCTCATAGAAATAAAGGGAAGAGCTATAAGAGAGCTAAAGAACTGGCTGACCACGAGAATACAAAATGTTTATGTTAAGAGTTCTTTAAATAGGGATTAGTAATGAAATTTTTCAAGGATAATTTTTCATATTCATCCTCATTAGTATGTTGATTAATGACATTACAGGAAGAACGACAAATATGCCAAAGGGGGCTTTGGTGGTATTGAAGAGAACTGGGGCATTTCATAGTTAATAATGACACAATCCAAAAGTGCATCAGTTAGAGATGGCAGCTCAGGAAATAACTCTCATTGAATCAGTCTCTTAGGGATGACCAAACTGCAAATATTATATACGTCTGGAAAAGTCTATCCTGATTTTAGTCATTG
This sequence comes from Ifrita kowaldi, assembly GCA_013398055.1. Classification (NCBI taxonomy): domain Eukaryota; kingdom Metazoa; phylum Chordata; class Aves; order Passeriformes; family Cinclosomatidae; genus Ifrita; species Ifrita kowaldi. The sequence goes on from VZRS01012850.1 coordinate 256,316, forward strand.
ATAGGGCCTCACTTAAGAACCGTTTATATTCTGGTCTCTGAAGTTAGAAAAGAGCACAGTCTCTTCACAAGTAGCCACATGAACAAGATAAGGGCCAGCGGGTACAAGTTGCACTGAGAAAAACTTTATCTCAACATAAGAAAGAAATTTTTACAGCAGGAACAATTAATCACTGGAGCCACCTCCCAAGAGACATAGAACCATAGAATCAGTCATACAACCATAGGATGGTTTGGGTTGGAAGAGGACCTTGAAGATCATCTAGTTCTAAACCCTCTGCCATGGACAATGACACCTTCCACTAGACCAGGTTGCTCAGAGCCCCATCCAGCCCTGCCTTGAACACTTCCAGGGATGTGGCATTCACATCTTCTCTGTTCCAGTGCATGCCTTCGCTCATCTGATCTAAACCTGCTGTCTTTCAGGTTGAAGCCATTCTGCCTTGTCCTGTCACTGTGTGCCCTTTTAAATCGTCTTGCTCCATCTTTCCCATAAGTTCCCTTCAGGTAGTGGAAGGCTGCAATTAGATCACCCCAAAGCCTTCTCTTTTCTAGGCATGATAGAGTCTCCACTGCTGCTTTCCACATATGCTACTAATTGCCTTCTAATTATGTACTCTCATGTCAACACAAAACCCATGGGAAATGGCAGAAAAAATTACTCTATTACTAGACAATTCTCTAAGCCTTTGTTTTCCATTTTTGCCTGAAAGCCACTTTGGTTGAAGAACTGGGCACTGAACAATGTTTGGACAAACTAGAAGAATGGATCTGATTATCTAGTTCAATCTCAAATGAATTTCTGAGCCTCATCAGTGAGTCATGTGGCATTAAGATGGATGGTAGCTTGCTTCTTTGGTTGTTTTCTAAATGTTTAAGATCATTTGCTCATGGCTCTGGAAGAAAAAGTATTCATTGCAGGTCAGTTTTAGCAGAAGTACTTGGAACTCCTTTGCAGACTTGATCTCAAAATTATGCCTGAAAATCAGCTCTGGATTTAAATAATGAAGCTGTAAAATCTGTTGTCTTCAGACGCGACTACAGCAAGCTGATAAACATTTAACAGTTTGCAATAAAACCTGTGAGATTAAGCAGCATCATTATGTCTAGCCTTGTGTATCAACTCCTAATGAGTCACTGTCTGCAAGAAATAACCAAATACAAATTTGAATATGGATGCTGACTAGGCAAAACCATTTTGCAAAATGAGAAACAAAATAATTTAATGTGAGTCTGCTAAACTTAGAGATAATTTCTGTTCTGAAATATTGAAATTTGGGGAAGATATTAAGGAAGAGTTCATCTTTAACTTTTTCTAGTACAGGGCAATAAACAGCCTGACAGAAAAAATTAGATTAACGTCCTAGATTTTTCCAGCCAATCACTGAAGACATGGATTTGTACAATCACTGATTGGAAAGGCCATCTGTGGTATCTATAACTTTGTAGCATTCAATACTGATAGAACTCTTTGTGACAGACAAGTAAGTGTCTTGTCTGAGGTTGTCGTGGCTGATAAAACCCATCACCCTAGTATTTCAATTTCGCTTTTCTTTCTTCTTAAACCTACATGGTTTCCTGTCATAGTATACAGCATTGCTGTAGATGAACATCCTAAATTACTTATCAGAAAACTACTTCAAATCATGTCTGAACTAATATTCTTTTTTTTCCTTCTTCTCTTCGTTAAGCATATCTCTTTAAAAATGAGAATCATACACATTTCATCAGAGTGTATATTTGTATATATATATATATATATGTGAATGGATGCACCACAGAAATACACATGAACCCAACATATGTTTAAAGGACCACACAATTTTCCTTCCAAGTTACTATTGCTAAGCAACCAGTTCCTCCTGCCTGCTGCTCTACTGAAAAATGTTCTTAATAGAGCTCCATTAAATTGTCGTTTTCCTGGGAAACCCTTGTGGTCGATGTTGGAGGGCTTCAGTCATAGGCTTTTTAAGAATTATTAATGGAACATTGTTGAAATTGACACTTTAACAATACTGTTGAGGTATCCCAAACAATAGCTCAGCAAGCTCACTTCAACTGCCTCTTGGTAATTTAACAATTTTAAAACAAGTTTGAGTGGCCCTAAGTTTTATCATCAGAGTCATCAATGTTTTTTTGAGACTGCAAATGTGTTGATTGACCATATTGTACATAGATATGTGTGAGTTTTTAGTACAAACTCAACGTACTATTTGAAGAGTCACTACAAATATATGATTGTTACAGAAATATATTTCCCTGTTTCCCTTGCATTTTACGGATTTTTCATTTTGTAAACTGTTCCAGCTTTTCATGGTCCTTCTCCAAAAAAGACTAATCAATTGCCACACAATGCCTGGAGATGCCTCAGAGCTTGGAAACTTCAGACTGACAAAACCATAAGTGTTTAGCAAAACCTCCTTGAAAATCTTTCAAATGCAACAGGAAAAGGTAAATAAATGGTAGAGTGACAAGAATATGAGAAAGTCCCCCAGTTATTTTTAAAAATACATGATCAATATCATCCATCTCAGGAATTTAGACTCAAAATATCAACTCTTAAACTTTGTCATGTCTCTTGGCTTTTTCAGTGAGACCTGCATTTAGACCCTACATCTGAAACAATACTTTTGTAAATTCATAATCCTTCAAGTAGTCCAATTACAAATCCTCAGTTATCTCTGCACTATGTTCATGGATTCCTCCTGATCTCTCATGAGGGACCTAGTTAGTTTTTCTGCGCAGGATTTTTCAGGTCCTTAGCAGACCTGACCTGCTCAAGCGCTATGATTAATAATCTTTCTGAGCTTTTTCTGATAGAGCAGTTTCCGCTCTACCAGTTTTCAACTGAAAGATGTTTACATCCTAAACTTTTCAAATCAGAGTAGTTTCCTGGTAGCAACTCATTGTGACAGGTAGATGATAACAACTTACATAGGAAAATGAACATTCTTGGTGTGTGAACTAATGTGCCCTGTTCTACCACCACCACTGAGCCCTTCTGCAATGGAGAATAAGCCATTCAGCGGCCATGGGTGAAATGTTTAAAGTCTCCATGCAGGAGTTGCTCTATTTAAAAAGAGGATACAGATTACTTACACATTTTTGAACAGTGTATTCAGAACTCTGGACCAAAATGTGCTGTACAAGCAGGAGCGTTACATCCACTATCACTGCATATAATGAATTCACCATCACTGCATGTACAAAGGAAAGACATTCATAGTAGCAATTTCAAAGAAAGGTAGTGCTTTTATTAGGCTTTTAGGAGATCAGGGTTTCCATTTGCCTGCTACCCAACCGATTTTCTAAATGCCACCATACTGTGATGCCCCTGTCATCACCTATTATGTAAAATAAAAGAATAAAAAATAGCTATACTAAATATTATTCATACTTTTAGCTGCAATTCAAAAACCACCTGACTGCTTCTTGAATGAAAATCAGAAAAGCTACTCTAGTGGCAGTAAGTAAATACTTAGGAGAAGAGAAAAGAGAAAAATCACCAGACAGATGATTTTATAGACAACATGCAAGAGTTTTTTGCAAGTATGAACTCACAAATGTCACACTTGGACATGAAAGAACTACACAAACACCTTGTTAGGAGACAAGCAAGAAAGAAAGAGGGGGTCAGAGACCCTGAGCTTTATTATATATGTTCTTAGAAATCACCGTGGATTGGAGGGAGAAATTACCACCCCTCAATCACACTGGTCAAAGGGAAAATTTATCAAACATCTCCACCTAGGAGAGTGGAATGAAAAACAATAAAGGATGGTTAACAAAACATGGCTATGTTTACAGAAAGTGCGTGAGAAACTGTTACAGAAAATGAAAACAACGAAGAGCTGCAAACTCAGGGCAACACACAAAATGCCTTTTTTCAAAAATAATTTTAAAAATATGCTTTTTAGTTTTTTATTGATTAAAACAAAAATATATATGAAATTTGTTTTGTATTAAGTTTTCTCTCAACTTAGAAACTTATAGATTTACAAATTTTACACTACGCTATGGGACAGTACACTGCAATAGTTGCACTATATTTAAAATGAGAAAGCAGATATCCTACTGTTTTGAATGGGTTTTTTTAGAAAACAAAGCCACAACTGCATGTAGAGGGGGGAGGGAAGGGCATCATCCTGAGGATGTGTAAAGTAATTTACTTTTTAAATAACTTTCAGTAAATGCAGGTAATTTTTAAACAATTTTTTGTTCAGTCATTTAGTCATTACACTTAGCTATATCACATCATATTTCTTTTATCATTAAAAAGATTAGTTGCAAGAATAAAAATATCTTTTGACTAAGAAACAATTGCCCCTGCTACTTATTCGTAAGAGGTGTAGTGTTAGCTATGGCTTTGTCCTAAGAAAACATAGAAATCTGTTGTTAAAGTAACAAACAGAAAAATGCAGGCATGAAAGAGAAATGTTCGTTTTCAGTAGCTGAAGAACTCAGTTGCTTTTAGGCTAGTGGAATTTAAAAGGACATTTTAAACTTTTGAAGTTTCTTAAAGTTAGTATTTAACAAATTTAAGCGTTGATGCTTATGGAATTAAAATGTTAACTAAAATGTTAACTAAATTTCCAATTAATTAAGATGATTTTAATTGTGAGTTCCTTAATGTGTATTTAGGCTTCTTTTCATGCAAGTATTTGGTATACTGCAAAGCACAGAGTTCCTGTCAAGTCTCCCCATTACTGAAATACCAATATGCAGTGCCCTTCAGTTCAGAGAAAACAGCAACTGCAAGCGAAAACATACTGTGTATAAACAATTATATGTTTTTTTCTTTCTGAGGATTCTGAGGTTGCTAACCATTGCAGGTTACACAGGTTGCTTAATCCACTGCTGAAGTGCAAAGTGGCAGCTGCTCAGGAGCACAGAGCAGAATTCCCTCTCTTGCACTGCCAAGCAGAGAATGCTGCAGCCAACTTAAATTGCAACTGGAGCTAGAAAGACAGGAGGTAATTACCCAGGGTGTCTTGGGAATAACACTTTTAATCCTGTGAAAAGTGTTGTGGGGTACTTAGTGACCCACATGCTTAAAGTGTCCATCACCTATCTTTCATCTAGGAGCATTTACCTCCACCCAGTTGTTTGAACAGGGGTTTTTTTTGTGGCCTCAAAAGAAAAGCTGCTTCTTCTGTGAATTTAGATTGCATCTTGGCCTTTCTAGCTTCACAAACCCATGAAATTCATCCAGGAGCTCATGAAATATATCTTGGCTTTGGACATAGAGTCACAATATATAAATTGTTTAGGGTAATACTGCTTTATGTTTGGAATTACATTAGGACTTGTCTACATTAATGCAATTGTGAAAGTTAACCCAAATTGACTAAAGTCGTGAATTCAGAGCATCATTAATTAAAGTAGATTAGTGGATTCACATCCTGAATAAATTAAATTAAACCAAATGCAAGCCCTCTTTAATTCTGAATGAGAGTGTCCAGGCAGGAGTTTAATATAGTTTAACTAATGCATTTCTAAAGTTAATTCTGATTGATCTTAATGGTGTCCATGAAAATGAGGCATGCGAAGGTGGATATCTGTATGTGACGGTGAACTCATACAGAAACTCAAAGAAATATAGCCAAATTAACAAAATGCAACTTTGTTCATTTACATTTTCCATTTCAGGAAGTACACTGATTAAAAATTCAAAATCATAGACGTGGCCAAGATAAAAGAGTTCCATGTTTCCAGCAATACTAGGTTTCTAAAAATAATGAACTTTAAGGTCAGACTCTATGTAGGAAAACATTATTCACTTTTGTGTGTGGATCAATCTCATTAGGCTTCCTGCTCCCTTTAATAGATATGTTAGTCTACAGAGGCAACATATATTATCGCCTGTACAGAAGACCTTAAACAAGGTAGCATTCCAGACAATAAAATAAACCAAACAAACTTGAGCAACGTGTCATACACACACTATTCTCTTCACAAGGCATAGTCTGTCCTCAGTGCTGCAACGACACAAGCTGGGGAAAACCAAAAGGGATAAGGAGTTGAGGTTTAAGGACAAAATAGATTGCAAGACTCTTCACAGCCTGTTTATTTTTAATTTCCCATTTAATTTGCAATATATATTCCCCTTTCATCTTCTACTGCTGAAAAATTCCCTTCATTGTGCAAATTGTAAGTCATGTTTCCAGCCCAATTGGAAGGACGCTATCATTTCCTTTCTATAAATGGTCCTTCATACTAATGTGGTGACATACACAAAAATAGTTATTGCAGTTTCTACTTTCTGAACAATATTAATTATTATTCATGATAATAATTACCTATTTGTTCAGGAAAATTTTTCAGCTGAAAAAAAATTACTGAGGAAGGAAACTTTATAAGCTGCACAGTTAAATTAGTCATAACAAGTGCAGTTTAGAATGGAATGAATGATTTCTAGTTTTATAATATTTTCTGCTAATCTTAAATTCATTATTATTCTCTGAATCAACACCTTGCAGCAATGAAACAATGCACACAAGAAATTTATTCTAAATGATTGCAAATTTGAGCCAAAAATATGGGCCATTTCATGTGAAAATTGAATATTGTCATATGCAAATTGATAAACTACTGAAAATAGAGCATGTGAAAGAAGGAACACTTTGATTCTTAGGCAGAATATGCTGAACATCTAGCTCATTTAATCATTAAAAATAACGGTAATATATAATGTGGGAAGTTTAACACACTGTAGTGTGAACAATGGGGAAGGTCAGATATCTAATTACTGAGCTTGTCATTGCCTGGAAGGATTGGTCGGAACAGTAATCATTTTTACCATTGTAAAATCTGGTTTTATATTGATTTTATGACTGGTCCCAGTTTTTCTTTCTGTATTTGCCAGGTTCCTCACTGGGTATAAGATCATACTTAGACTTCTTAAGAGAACTGTAATCTCACATTTTGGGGCTAAAATGTCAGTTAGATAAAAGTGAGAAATTTGTTAATACTTTCCTTTTTAACAGAACCTGATAGCATACAAATCAATTTCTAGCTTTTAGCCTCTGCAGTACATTTGCCTTAGAATTATACTGTATAAACTTTATACGGGACAAGTTAAGTTACAATGAAGTTCTGAAGTTTTACCTGTTAGTTTTGAATACTAAAATTTTAGCCATATTAGCCTAATAATGCCGTATTTCTATAGCATTCTTGAAAATCCAACTCTCCTAGATTGTGTTTCTGTATATTGGAACAATTACCATCTTCTCTCTCTTGAAGTAATGTCTGGGTTGCATCCTGCCCCCATGCAGCCAAGACTGGATAACATGCCATCTTCCCTCTTTGCCCTGATTTCTGTGGAAAGGACATGGAGACGTGGGCCAAAGTGGTCCACAGCTCCTGGAAGAGTTCAAAATTTTGGGACAACAGATCTGTGTTTGCTGTACAGGTTCAATAGACCCTTCCTGCCTTCAGAAGGTGACTTTCAGGAGTTTTTGGTCTGATTGTTTCCGAAGCACTGGGAGACTGGGATCCGTAGCTGTGAACTGGTTAGGCTGATCAGACTCCTTCTTCTACAAGGTCTGGGGAGTGTTATTTCAGGGAGCAAGCCGTAATAGCTTGCATGCTGAATTTTCAGTCAATAGGAAATACTGAATACAGAGTATAGAGGTACATATTAATGCCTTTTGCTCTTTGAGGGGTTTCAGTATAGAACTTATGAATGTGGAAATACCCTGTGTTGTTGGTTTGTCTCTATTTAGGCACCTAAGTTGTTTTTTTTAAAAATGGGCTAGAGATTAGGTCTCCATTCTAAACCTCAATGGGAATTTACTACTGCTTTTCTGTAGACCCCTGTACCCCTGCTATCATCTGAAAGTTTCTGGGTGCATTGCAGTAACCCCTACTGTGGGACCCCTGTGCTCTGCCATCTGCAGTACAAGAGGCTGAAGCCCATGCCTGCCCTCTCTGTTCTGAGCTGGGGGGTCTCATTCAGTCATAATGGGTGATTATGTTTTTAAGAGGTAAGAATGCAAAGTGTGGTGTGCCAAAGCCAAGACACACAAAGAAACGTGACATCCAAGTTTTAGAGTTATCACATTCAAAGTCAGTTTTGGAGACTGCAAATGGATTTTATCCAAAAGATTTAATACAATCTGGGCTTAAATTTGTACTCTAAATGTTCTAAGTATGTGTTGAACTTTTTGGCAAGTGCTTCACTTTAAGAAAAAATAAATATTTTCCAAATATCTACAGTATTCTTGAGAGTCATTTGATATGATGTAATCTCATATAAAATATGGGTTTGTGTACAGTGTTCTATCTCATTAAAGAATGGTTAAAACAAGGACAGCAGCTATTTATTTTTTGGTGCTTTAAGCATATTAGGAAAGGTTAAGCACTTAAAATTGTATTGTTCAGTATGACACAGAAGAATTAGTTTTCTCCTTTGCCCTATTTCCATTTTCACAAAGAGAAATGAAATGAAAGTTTATAGGAGAGATTGTGTCAAATAGGCCAAAATTATATCAAATTTTGATGGCGTATGGAGCCAGAAATTTTCCTAAACTGGAAAACTAAGGATTCCTTAGAGGTCACAGAGTACTAGGCTAAAATGAAGGCATTGCAGATAATGTCCTATGTGCTTTGATAGGTGAGGGCAATGTAACAGCCCCTGTGAGACAATTTTTAGGCAAAACCATTTGAAGCAGTTTTGTGGTTGCTCTGTCTTACAAAGCAAATTAGACTGCAGCTGCCGAAGGGATTTAGACAATACAAATATAGTCACATTTTTCCCTGTTTTCTCTTTCAGTTCTGACAAAAAAGTCTGCAGATGTACTCAGAGATCTGTCCAGTAGTAATTAGATTAGCATGGTAATTGGACTGTAACTTTATTTATTCATGCAAATGAAGACTAATCCATTTTTTTCAACCTTTTTTTTTGCTGTTGTTTTAGCTAATAGAACAACATATTTGGTATCACATTTAGTTGACTTTTTTTTTCCCCCAAGGTGTCATATTTTTCAATAGATGAGAAAATTTCTTGAGGCTTAAAGGTTACATCATTGTATATGAACATAGGTTTTTGTCCCGATAGTGAAGTAGCATATTTAATGCTGGGAACAAGAAATATATTATGAGCTAGCCCAAATATGAGTGTTAATTTCATTGAATATAATTTGGAATGGCTTTGGGGTACTACTTCCTTTTTGCATTTAATATTATTTATCGAGTGAGAAAAAGCAAAAAAAGTAGAGAGGATGGTGACTTATTTAAATCCTAAATATCAAGATTAGATGTACATTTTGCTCAATTTTAATATTGTATATTTGGCCCAACCTTACAGGTCGTGGGTTTTTGAACTGACTCCTTCCTCAACACTTTTAATATCTGATTAGCTGTAATCTTCTATGAAGATAAATATTGGGGTTATTTTCTCAGCTGACATGCATACCTATTCACATGCATGCATGCATGCACATGTACATGCACACACACACACACAAACACACACATTTCAACTCCACTTGAAGAAAAACAATTTTCAAATTATGCATTGTCATCCTCAACACATGAAGAACAGAAAAGAAAGCTTACCTAATCTGTGAACATTTTAGGGGTAATTTTTTCACTAAAGTTTGTGTTTTGATACATGCATAGGCTCTAAAATTCAAAAGCCTTCAAACTGCAAATAAATAAGTCTTGCACATGCAATGCAAACAATCACTTGAACCTTCAAAAATACCAGAAATGACAGGAAGAACTGCAGGGTAGAATTTAGTTGACAAAGTTGAAGAGATTCATGTGTTGTGGAAGAACATCATTTGTGCTAAGCATATTCTGTGGTTCAAGAAACTAAGTCTGACTTCACCACAACACCGTAACATGGTTTGATTGCCAGCTGGAAGGATAGTGTTGATAAATCTTGCAGGGTATTTGTGTCTAGCCCTGTTGAAACAGAGGTGGACATTTAGTCTGAGGTCTGTGATTATCTGTAGTATAAACAAAGATATAGCCTTGCCCTTTTGGAAAGGTCAGGTGCAACATTTCCTAAGATGCTGGGCAAACTTGCAGAGCAAGAAAAGGCAAACAAGGAAGTATTCAGAGGGAATGTGGGATGCACAACCAGAAATGGTATGTCAGCATGGCTGTGTGGCCAGGTTAAAACGGGGGAAATAGCCATAAACACAGTAATGTGATGATGAGCAGTTTTGGCACTCCAGGTCTCAAGAAGATGGATTACCTCTATTGACCAAAATAGAAGAATGGAATTCTTTTCAGAATTTAAACTTCATAATGCACCAGTCTCAGTGGTGTAGGCCACCTGGCAAAGGATAAGAAATTAAACACACAATGCCTACCTCCCACCCCTGGTTTTCTGCTTGTAGGAAGTTAAGTACAAATAGGACCTGTCATTTTGCTATTTTTCAGGGATTTTTGTAATTTTTTGAGTGAAATAATGACTAGACCAAAGCCAAATTAATGTTTTCCCAACACACTCCTGTGTAAATCCCTTCTGATCACTCCCATTTCATGTATCTCGGACATACTTAAGCTGGTACTAAATGAGTGGAAACTGTGAAATTCAGCAACCACTGAACTGCTGTTTCTGTGAGCAGCAAATGAGCCAGTGCTGTGGTTTAACTTCCATCAGCAACTCAGCCCCATCCAGCCACTTGGTCACTCCCCTGTGGTGTGGTGGGGGAGAGAATCGGAAGAGTAAAAGTGAGGAAACATTGCTTGAGATAAAGACAGTTTAATAGGGAAAGCAAAAGCCATGCATGCAAGGAAAGAAAACCGAGGAATTAATTCACCACTTACCATGGCCAGGCAGGTGTTCAACCATTCCCAGGAAAGCTGGACTCCATCACATATAATGGTGACTTGGGAAGACAAACACCATCGCTCTGAAATGTCCGCCCCATTCTTCTTTCTTCCCCCAGCTCTCTATGCTGACCATGATGCTGTATGGTATGCAATATCCCTTTGGTCAGTTGGGTTCTGTTGTTCCATCTGTGTCCCCTCCCAAATTCTTGTGCACCCCGAATTCCCTTGCTGAGAGGGTAGGGTGAGAGACAGAAAAGGTCTTGACACTGTGCAAGTGCTCCTCAGCAAAAGCTCGGACACCCCTGTGTTATCAACACTCTTTTCTGCACAAATCCAAACTGTAGCCCCATTGTAGCTACTATGAAGAAGATTAACTCTATCCCAGCCAAAACTGGCACAGCCAACATCAGAGGAAATAGTTTTTCTACATGCCTTAAAGAGATAAGTACACTTTTATATACTTTACCGAGCAGGGAGAAATTTAAGTCCAGGCTAACAGTTTTGTTGAACTGAGGTGAATATGTATGTGTGTGTGTATATATAGATACATGTCTTTTACCACCGATGAAAACTCTTAATCTCACTTAAACTCTAATCATATTCCCTTCAGTTCTATCAAGGACTACTGAAAACAAAACAATTGTGCAATTGCAGAATATTTTTTTCTCAGTATAAAGAACTGGGACTGTAAGGTGTGAATTTCTATGTTACATTTTTCTTTTTGCCTAATTTATTTATTGATGAATCTGGCTTTTTGTTTAATTTGATGACATTAGAGGGAAAAAAAAGAATTTTGTTAATAATAGTGTAGCTTCTATATTTTAAGATTGATCAATCTTGGCTAATAAGGATAGGTACTAGGATAATTCAGTCAATGTTTCAGAAAGGTACAGAGGGAGCTGGCATGCTGAGTAAGAGAGGAATGCCCAAGAAGTGTCAGAAGGGGACCAGGTGACAGATTTGTTTCCCAGGTGCTGTTGCTGGTGCTACACCACCATGTCTGTCTTGTTCTTTGGAGGCTGTGGCACCATGTGCACTCTGCAAGGCACAGGGCAGGAGTGATCAAGAGCTTATATGAATCAAAGTGATTGAAAGAGAAAGGAAGGTTGAATCTGAGCTTAGAGAATCTGTTTTACTCCATTTCAGTGTCTGCTGAGAACACCAACTGCCTGAAGCCATACTCTGTTAGGTTAGCTGAGCCTTTTCAGCAGTGCCATGCTCCCAAAAAACTGTCAGAAATGCCTGGCAAAAAGATATTTGTGACCATTATATTAAACTGTACAGTTTTAGCCTTTTTTTTCCCACTGGGAAGAAAAGAGAATGACGATGCTGGGACTACTTCATTCTACCATGACCTCTAGAGCCACAAGCTTTTGTAATAAAAATGTCTTTCTAAGAGCCTTATATCTAAAAATTTGTATTGCTGCACTAGAAAAACCCAGTGACAACATTTACAATTCAGGATTAACTTTTAAATGTTTTTAAGTATATCAGAGATACAAAAATTTGGTTTTAACTGTATGCATTTTAAAATGTGTTGGACACGTCAAAATATTTCATTGGATCTTGATTCAGAATCAAGTGGAGCCCATCATTTTTCTGTTAACAGTGGGCTTTATTTTTTTCTTATTTTTATTCACTATCTTGCAATTCAATCTTTTTTTTTTCTGTTTTGTAAATGTCCTGATAAGATTTTAAATAACTTTTTATTTCTCAATAAATTTTGTAAAGGATAGGTGTCTGCAGTAGTCTTTCTTTATAAGTAGTTCTGAAAAAGTTTCAGAAAGACAAAAATTTTAAATTTCAGTGTTAGGTCCAGGCCTAGCCACAATCCTGGGACTTATTTGTGACCATCCCACGTCTCTTATGTCTATTAGTAATCACAAGACCAATCACTACTGACCATCAGAGTGGAGAAAAAATAATGCATCCAAATATATATTAGAGCAAAGGAAAAGATTGAAGAAAAACAAAGCAAAAACCTTTTTGACTCACAGAGAAGACAAAATGTCAAATGGAAAAGATTATATTATAACCCTCACATGCTGAAATTCCCTTCAAGGCCAACTGTGGTATTTACTGCATAAGTTCATCATTATTTCCGTTCTGAATTCAACATGAAACACAAGTAACATGACATTAATTTGCTTTTCAGGATTACTTGTATTTTTCTGTCAGGTACCCTAGGTTTAGGAATTCACTGTTCTGCTGTGACAGATCTGATGACTTTGAGGTAATAATATAACATTCTTCATTTTTCCCATGGTGAGTTGAAATGAGGTATTAAGGAAAATATAAAAGAAAAAAATCCAGTTAGTCTCTGTAGGAAATAGGCTTATGTGAAACATAGTGGGGGTACATGCAGTTAAAGGTGGCTGGTAAGTTCATATGCTGTGATTTTTTTATTCTGTATTTCATAAAAGCTTCTACGTCTTGGAGTGAAGACTAAAAGTAAATACACATAAATACAAGTGAGTGCAGGCCTTTTATGTATGTGAAATCCCTGCTATTTTTAATATACATTATTTTCTCATGAGCTGTATTTTATGCCAACGTCTTCTCAAAGAGTATGCTGTATAAGGAACTAGCTGAGAGTAAAAATTAGTGCAAACCTGTACCAAGAAGAAAAAAGCTGATGAGAAACTAGGTATTTTAGAGTTCTAAAGTGGTCTCTTGGGTGTTGCTTGAATTTTGAAAAATATCTCAGCTGCACAAAGGTGATTTTTTGAAGACAGTGAAGATATTAGACTCCCAGGAAGAATTCTAAAAAAAAAAAAAAAAATTGCATCAGTGGAAGTCCATGGGCTGAAAATAAGCTAGAAACCACAGTTTAGAGCAGAATTCTCATGAATAGTAAGAGCACAAATTTATTTTGGCCCTTTCAAATAAAATCCAATGAATTTTCAGTGGAAAATACATTCTTCTTTCATAAGTGCCTATAGTATGTTTGAAATACCTCTCAGAAAGAACCTCTTGCTAAGACTGATTGTGTTTATATCATATGTAAAGTGCGTCTGCAAGAAAAAAGAAAAAGGAGAAGAGAGAAAACAACAAGAACTGTTGAAATTAACAGCTTACACTTTTCTGTTGCTTTATATTTCTGTTTTCCATTTATGTGAGATTAAATATGATATTTAAGTGGAACATAGATACATAGCCTGGAAGTAGAAATTTTTTTAATGTCAAAGTTGGAGTAAAGTCTAGGAATTCATGACAAAACGTTTCATGTTTCCTCTTTGAACCATGCATTCTTCTTTCAGCATTCTGAGTATAGTTCTGCCATTTGTCCTCTTCTATACTTTGAAAGCCATTACCATTTCATAGAATTTTAATACAGTAGGGAAAACAGTGTTACAGACTAACGGGGCAAGGAAGAGATCATTGGATGACAGATATGTAGGAACTTTCAAGTAAATTTTTCATTGGAAAACATATATTAGTCATTCACACAGCCATTTTTTATTTAACTTACTACTCAAATCACAATTTTTAAGTCCTAAAGTTATGAAAATTAGAGCTTTTCTTTTTCAGAATGAAAGGTTAAATTTACTCCATATCATATTTAACTTGGCAGTTTAGTTACTTCATGCTTGAAGAAAGAGAAGTAGAAGGATAATTATTTGTGCAAAATATTTCTGAACTAAAGTAGCATACAATTATAAACTGATAAATTAATTTAATTTGTTAGTTTTTTTTTTTGTTGTGGTTTGCAATAGCTGATCTCATACTCTTTAAGGACAGACAACTTTTCCAGCCTTTTTGTTTAGGGCACTACGAATATCTGAGGGACAAAAGAAAAGCTAAGAAGAGAAGATAATAGGTCAGATTTTTATGAGCAATCTCTGTGATCAGAACGTTATAAAATAACGAGGATAATGAAATTTTTTTAGCCTGCATAAATTTCTAGATTGATAGAGTTTGCAAAAAAATGTTTGAAAAATTACGTTTGTCAGAAAAGTTTGGATTAAATTCTGTATGTTCAGATTTTTCTGATGTTAATATGAGAAAAATGTTATATTTAAGCAAGTTTGTCACAATGAATCATGCTAAAACAGGGTTCATATATTCTGAGAATGTTGTTTCTGGTATATTATGCCCTGGTAAGCTGAAAAAACCCACAAGGTTTTATCTCATCAAGTAGTCTTTGACCTCTCATTGAACGCTCACAATACATTTTTAGGGAAAAAAAACCTGCCAGGAGAAAGCAGGAGACAAATACTGTCAACTGGCATTTGAGTAAAATACATTCTCTACCCTATATATTTGCTTTTGGTGTGTTCTATTTTTGCTTTACCTGCCAGGTCTGAAATACCTATTGACTCCCCTGCAAGACCGCAAAGTGGTGGTCTCAGAGAAGTGACTTCACTTAAGTGTTTCTTTGGCAAGGTCATAAAAGGATTCAAAAGTTCTTGCAAGTATTTGGAAAATATATTTTTAAGAAAAAGAAATATAGAACTTTTCTCTATATCTGTATCATCTATAACTGCAATATATATATCCCTCCCTGAAGTCGTTGTTTAACAGTAGCATTCTATAAATTTGAACCCTTAGGAGATTACAAAAAGATGGTAAGTTAAAAAGGAGAATCACATTTCCAGAAAACTTGAGTTGAGCTCTTCAAAATCATACCAAAACATGAAAATACTAATGTTCAAGGATCTCCTAGAAACAGAAGTGCCTAATTATTATCCCTGATACATTAGTTCACTTCTCTGCTCTCTATTAACCCCCTTCTAGCTGCTCTTTTGCAGCATGGTTGATCATTCAGCTCTACAGGTGTTTGCCAGTGTCTGAAATCATCCCCATCCACATATATATGACAAGATCACTTTTGCCTCCAAGACAAAGCAGTACCTGCTTCTTAACCCCATCATGTTAGCAAGGGACTCGGAGCTACTTTTGTCCTTTTCCTGGATGATGAGCATTTTGAGCTACTGTTATTTCCCACTTATTCTCATTCCATATATCACAGTGCAAAATTGCTTTTTCTCAGATGCATCTGAGGACTCTGTTTAGTGGTTTGCTTGGTTATAAGGGACGGTATCACAAACATTTAATTTTGATCATGTAATCATGTGCTCTGCAGCACCCTTCAAAAATACGTATCTCTTGCCATATGAAAAAACAGTAATACTAGCTTCACAAAGTTCCTCTTTAGTCAAGTTTGCAGCACATTGTGAATTAAAAACCTAATAAAAATCTGTCATTTTCATAATTACTGTAAAATGCTGTTGACACAATAGAAATTGCTCAATCATGTCTTGCCCACTTATAGAGTAAGAAGTTATTAAATTTAAACTTCTAAAAACCAGAATATGAAATATTAAAGCAAGCCACAGATTTATTCTGTAAGACTTGATGTATGGATTGACATCTTTCCCCACTATTAGTATTGCTCAATTACATATGCTCTTTTCAGCACACGGTGGAAATACCTTCATAGCCACACAGCTTCACTGTTCTCTTCTTCCCTGGGCACTATTTGTACCTGAGTTTAGGCAAGAGAAATGGAGATCTCTGAGAACATGGGGTTGTAGAAAACACTGTTCCTTCCCCTGTGCCCTCCAGAAGTGACACTGGGAACAAGAAGAGATTCAAAGGATCACAAGCTTCCAGTTGATGGCGGGTTCTTCATCTCTTTTTGAGAATCCAATCTGTCAGAAAGTGGTGAATTTAACACATAAAAGCAGTAAATATTTAACAGCCTCTGCTAAGGGATAGCATGAACTAGTTGTGTTTTCTGGCTAGAAAAACTTATGAAGAAGTGTGAAAAACATACAAGGAGATAAAAGGAAAAGGCAGTCTTGTTTAAACTGATAGTAACGTATTATAGATGTTATTACTCAGAGGTGTAACCACGCTGATTGGTGGGCTTGCTAGAGACAGAATTCAAGAGATTTTGATGCATTTGGAACAAACATATATCAGGGAACTGTATGTGGCCTATTTTGGTGCTGGCCACTATAGATACGAGGGTCTTGCCCTGTAGATTGATGTTTTCCATGATTTAGTGAGCACTGAGTAAAATACAAATGTGTGTTTGTGTGTGTGTGTGTTTAGAAGACTAATACCCAGAAGCAACTTTCAATACAGCAGAGGAAGAGTATTAGCATTAAGCTTGAGTGGTTTATGTGGAGGTTGTGTAAGCCAAATGCAGTCAGGAATAAGCATGAATTTTAAAACTTTGTCCTTAAATGGTCATGCATCATGTATTGGACTTACTCATCAGTATGTCAGATGAGTGTTCAGATTTAAGGAAGTAGGGGTGTTCTCCACGGAGTACTACTGAGGAAATATTTGGCAAATTAAACTGAAATTTCATCTTGCCTTGCTATAACTTTTCATTTCAGAAAGAGATTTTATAGAAAGAATCAGTGTATAACCTCAAGTTCATGGCAGTTTTTTGACTGAGTTAGAATGTAATAAAAATATTTTTATTTTATTGCTATTATTGTTACATCATTATACAATGTTTTAAAGAGGGGTTAAGTAAAATCTCATCATTTTCATTATATTTCAATCTCTACTATTTTTATACTATCTTTTTGAAAATCTTCACCAAATATAAATGGTTTAGGACTGTGTTCCCGTTTGAGACAAATTTGGCAGAATGTCCAAAATGAACATCCTCTGAAGAAGTCAGGTCTCAGCCGCCCCTCCTTCACCAGGTTTGGGAAAAAAAATTTTCCTCGGAGGAAAGTGAAAGGAAAGAAAACAATTTATTTAACAAACACAATACACAATGGGAAAAAAATAATGCTAAATAATAAAACCCCCCACCGTGGAGAGAACCTGGTAAATTTTCAGAGTTCTTTCTTTGGGTGTGGTCTCTCTCCTCTTCGGAGCTGGGTCGGCCCGGGCCCCCTCTGGGCCTCGGTGGAAAGTTCTCCCAGTGAGTTCTGGTGTTCTGAACAGTTCCAGAAGAGAAGAAGAAGAAGCCAAAGTCCCAGGGAAAAGAAAACTTTTTTGCCTCAGCTCGCAGACTAGCTGAAAAGCAAAGGAGTTCAACTCTCCCTCTGTTTCCTGAGAAAAAGAGCCGAGAGCTGGGAAAAAGAAGGAAGGTGCTTTCCTCCGCTCTTGCCGCCGCAGCAGCATGCAGAGGAGATAGAGTGACCTCGCAGCACAAACTGCTTTGAGAAGTTCATCTGGCTTTTTTTTTTTCTCTTGCACCCAGTTTTAAAGACACAGAAAGGCACAGGAATCATGTCCGGCCATAGAGCAGCGATAGGGGATACACATCATAAAGTCACCCCAAGACAGATTACATACATTTTGGAAAGCAAAGTATTTGAAAGGATCAGATCACTGCTGGTGCGTGCCATATTTTAAAATAGTTGCTCGATATCTTTTTTGGACTGTGGGCCAAATAGAGGCACTGACATTTCTTCAGCACTAAATTATGTTTGCTTGTCATTAACGTATATGTACTGCCACAAAATTTCATTGCTTATCTGCCAATTTTGGCAACAGAGCTTTGGAGTAATCTTTATCCAAGACCGTCTTAAGGTAGAAAATTTCTCATTTGTCAAAATACTTCTTCTCTCAGTTCCACTCTGTCTGTCAACTTGCAGCTGTAGACTTAGAGTTGAGTTCTGCCCTACAGTTCTGTGCACTTTCCCTCACTTTCTTTCTTTCTTATGAGTAATGTAGAAAAACTATTTTGGTGAAGACTGCTTTTTCCTTGTCACAACACAAACTAGAGTGGGGTCTTTTAGAAGGATACTGATTTTTATAAACACAGTTTACAAAATTCTCCCTCATCGTCGTGACTAAAATCAGGGACACTGACACTTCTTCATCCCTATTCTTAGTAAATCTGAAAAAAACCTCCCAGCTGTTACATAGAACACTATAATTTTATACAAGAAAAAACACCAGTACTTCAACTGTAAGCGAACTAAGAAAAGTGGTGGAAGAACAGACTAAGGATCTTTTATCTAGGGGATCTAAAAATAAAAGTACCGGTTTGCAATAATCACTTTTACATGCACACTATGTGTGTCCGTGAGCATGTATAAAAATTTTTCCACAATGGTATCTAGCAACAAGAAGAAAGGAAACAGTAGCAACACCATGCTTGTAAAGAGTAGAATTTAAGCTGGTATCCTTAGTCTTAGAATGGATTTTTTTTTGAATGAACGCTTTGCCAAACAGCTCTAAATCATTTGAGAGCCATAGTCTTTGATCCCATGCTAGAAGATTTCACATTTCTTCTCTAGTTTATTTGCAGGCTTTCTCTTTTCTATTTGTTTTGTTGATCAGCCCACTGGAACTCTCTTATCCCAGCTAAGAAACAACAAGATATTTTTCTGTCACAGAAGCAGCTCTAGATCAAGTCAAGAAGAGGTAGCACAGGCACAGAGATCACAGAGAGTTGGTTTACGATGAGTGAAAAAACAGATAATATAGTTGCAAAGAGAAGTAAAAAGTAAAGCATTTCTTGAGAACCTTTATTTCTGTAATATCTGAATTATAATGTAATCTTTAATTTCATTATCATGTACTTTTTCTATCTCTGAAAGTGAAAAATAGTACAACTTCATCAGATCTTAATGGGTTTACATGAAACCAAGAAACAATGTTTCTTAGATGTGTGATCCAGACCTTACAGAATGCAAAAGTCTGCCTTCATCTAAGGAATTCCTTAAAGAGAGGTTTTGTTGGGGATTGTTTCTTTTTATTCAGAGTATCTTAGTAAATGACTGTTCCAGCACCTTGTATGAAATACAAGGGATATGAGTAGGAATGCATAGAAATTCCGGTATCAGGAAGAAAATCCTAGATGTTCATTATCCCAGAAGCTTTACAGAAGGGCTTCAATGGGATAAATTCCCTTGGTTTTCATAGAGTAACAAAATTATTGCAGATGGTGGAACAGAAAGAAGCAACAGGAGCAGTTCCTGTCAAAGGAGTTTTCAGATACTCTTTTAATCATCTGCTCTCATTTCCCTCCCTTGTGTCTCTGTCCCATTAGTCTATATCCCTTGTCTTTTATTTATCTCCATCTCCTCTCCCAGGTTTTCCACCACTGTGGCAGAAAACTTTAACCTATATCTCAAGTCTTAATAGTCTGTGGCTGGTGTGGTCTGTGGGGAGACCTACCTTGTTTGGGTTCACAGCTGCCCTCAGCCTCCAGTCCCCCTATATACTCTAGGCAGGCACACACAAAGAACCTAAAAATCCTCTGCTAAGCCTTCATGATCTTCTGTTTGATTTTGTAGGACCCGTGTTTTCATTATTCTGTTGACTTTTCTTTTTTCTTCAAGTTAATTAAAGTTAATTGATTAATTGGTGCTCTGCTATAGCAGCTACCCAGCTGGAAAAGCACCAATCTGCAGAGTGATCATATGTGTAGAGCATGTCTAATTTGTTATTTTATGTGAAAAGGCCAGAACTCCTTTTACATTAGCTTTAACAAAGTGTATTTTCCAGAAGAAGCAGTTAAGATAGAGCACAACACACATACTCACAGGTTCTCCCCATCTTTCTGCAGCAGACACACTTGAAATCAGGTGCACAGATGTAGCTTTGTTGCCAGTCAGGCAACTTCAGGAATCCATCTTCTCTTAAAATGGTTTCTCTGGCTTCTTGCATTTCATATTGCCACCAGTACACCTGGCAGACTCTGGTGCATAAGCACTTTGCATATTTCAGGAGAAAAAAGCCCCAACTTCCCTTAATAATATTTTGGCAACGGGAGCTGGGTACTTCCATAAGTCAATGGTGGCAATTGAAATTATGTGTTTAGAGCTGGACTTTCAGTCCTATTTGCATGCTACAATCAAACCAATTCCTCTTTATCAGTGAATTTTTAAAAATTGGGACTTTTTTTTTTGGCTCATGGCATTTGCAAGCGTATTAGAGTCCACTGCTCCAGTGACTCATTCTGGAACATACACATTACCAGTCATCCTTATGTACTGTATAAGAAAATCTCAAGTTTGTCCAAATAAGTCTTAAAAAATGCTGAATATACCAAAAGCATTGGCTTGATTTGAAATGTGTCCTTTTAATTTCATTTTGTAATCAGTTCCAAAATTTTCCATTCTTCTCCTGCTTCAAAAATTTCAAAATACAAATTCCAAGTTATATTTTGCCTAGATAAAAGGTAATTTTCTTGCTATTTGCTTTATTTTAGTGATTGAGTAAAGCAAAAAAATAAAATACAAAATATCTTCTGGTTATTGAAGTTTCTGTAGAAAGAAGGATTTGCTGTTATTCAGAACATTGTAGCAAGGTACGCATCTTTTCACCTCTGTAAAGTTCTTCCACTATCTGCCAGAGGCTTACGGTAAACCTGAGTTTGATGATTTTCTCTGAAACTTCACACTAATGTGTTTGACTTCTGTAGAATAACTAGCTTTTGTGCCCAGGGTGAGCTAGAAAATTAATTTCTGTAAGCAGGTTTTCCTTATTTTCCCAAAAAATGGTGTAGAGTATATGGTGTGTCTCTATAACTTACAGAACAAGAAATTATGAAAATTGAGGGAAAATGGAAATTTATGAATTATTTATATTAATAAACTATAGATTCACTTACAGTTTCCCTCTAAAACCATAGATTTGTGCCTAAATATTTTCACGTGTATTCAAAGGCGTAGTGTCGTACCTAACCTTATCCAATACCTACATAAGATCTAATGTATTAGATAGGTTGAGTTGTGAAAAGATTACTTCTCTATTTAACTCAGAAATTTCACTTCACCTTATGCTAATGTAATGATTTTGTGGTTAAAATTGTTTATTAACACATTTTTCCTCATTTTATTTTAGGATTTTCTCTAAAGCTTAAATAAAATATTCAGATTCAAAGCCATGAGTGTCATTTGAGCAAATAATTATTAGTACTTTTATCAGATAAGCTGATCACTGGAAAAAAATTGACCTTATCCTTTTGAGCAGTGAACATTAACATTAAGGGGTTTATAGTTTTCAAGGCCACTTTCTTTTTAGAAATACTTGGGAACTTATAAAACGTTGCAGGGAAATGCAGTTTTTCCAGCCCAGAGAGCTAAAGGTCAGACCTCATTGTTAACATAAATAAAGCTTCTGACATCTAAGCAAATGATAAGATGGATTTGCACACATATTAAATTTTAAATGATTGCAGTTTATTTATTTAAAGGAAAGTGAAAGCAATTGAAATACAATACAAAAGGACCATCACTGAAAAGAAAAAAATCAATATTCCTCCTGTTTACAGAATCTAATGTGAAAATCATAATTTAGAAAAAAACAGCATGTTAATTTGGCAGGAAAGAAATCACTGTCACTTACAAATACCACCACCAAAAACAGATAAATCATATAATTTAAATAAATTATATTTCTTTAAAAACTAACTAAAACATTTCTAAATCTCAATAGAAATCATTAAACATTTGCTTAAGCAATATCTTCCTCAGTTTGATGTGGTTCTGTAATTTCATATTTGGATGGACATAGTTACATTGTATTTGTTAAGCCTGGATAATTTTATTCGGGTGTATTCTTCACTGCAGACAGAAGATATCTAGTTTCCCTAAACAACTTTATTGTTTTTTCGTGGTTCATGGAACAAGAAAGACAAAAGGGACTTCAAAAAATGTCAGTCATTGTCATTAATTGTTTTGCTAAGTGTTGTAGAGAACTGTAGTGTGTGGAATAATAAATTGAGGTGTGATAGATTTGTTGTAAATAAGAGCATCAAGATTAATTGATTCAGTAAGATAACTCTTACTTGAAAAAGCACAAATAATAATTTTAGCAGACATTGATGACTTAACATGATCCATTCTGACAGGGATCCATCATTGTCTGTAAATGTGGATATCAGAGAAACATACACACACCTCAATAATGAGTATGTGAAAAGTGTGGACCCTGCATGCAACTGGATGGAATTTTGATTGTTTTTTTAGCAGTCAGTGCTTCTCATCCGTTGAAAGAATGGGAAGTGAGTAATCTGTAGTATAGTCCAGTGGCATCAACCATAGCAAACAGTTCAAGGTAGGGAAACAAAGGAAAAAAGGACAGCAGAGTCACTGACTGTTTTTCTCCAGCTCTTTAGAAAACTCTGACCTGGACGACTTCCTTGCAGGGGAGATGAAACTCACTCAGTGCCTCTGTGTGCTTTATAAGTAGGAGGTAACATTTCATGTGATATTCTGTTCTGTGGGCTGGACCCATGTAATCGTGTGACATCGAACTCATATGGGAGGCTGCCAGTTAGTTGCTCTTCATACACTACAAGCTCATAAAGCGTGGAAGGTATTATTAATGAAAGAGGACTTTGCTCCGTCTTCCACCTCAGGAAAGATGGATCTTGATGTATTATCCACTGGATGCACCCACAGCGGTTGCATTTGGTGGTTAAGTTTTTGTGGACAAATGTTGACCAAAGAACAAAATCTGCTAGTATGACTGACAGAATTAACTATAACAGTTCTTTAGAGAAATTGTGGTGTAATTCTGTGTAACTGCAGGAATTTTGAAATAAATGTTATCTTTAAGAGACCATGTGTAATCAATCCCTTACAAACCCACCAGAGTAACAATAGATGCCTGTAAGGGAGAATAGTATATGGAATATCTAGCATCAGTTGGAAAGTCACTGAATAACTTCTTTCCAGAGTGTCATTATTTTTAATATGTATTTAATATGTAAATGATGATATATACCAGTGATAAATATTTTATTATGTGTATTACTTGTTTCGTAGTGAGTATACATAGATGGTATAAAAGGTTAGGTCTTTTTTACTATAATTAAAATAAAAGAGTTGTGAAGTCACAGACAAAGTATGTCAATTAACATTCCACTATTTAATGAGTTAATCTTGCATCAGGGCTACTAGGGAGCAATTCTTTAATGTAAATATTTAGCATTATATTAGACACTCCACGGTGCTTTTTCTGGTCTCCAGTTGCCTGCCCAGAAGGTGAAATACTCCTTCTACAATCCATGCCTACCAAATACCTCAGCAAATTGAAACAGCATCAAACATGCCTAATCTCTGTGTCAGCAGCTGAACTCCCTCTGTCAGATTCAGCCTTGTGTCTGTGATAACAGGATATATACAGTGGCTGTGTTGTAGGACAGTATTTTGCTTATTGTAGGACAATAAAATGCAGGTAAATAATGGTCTTTGGTCACTTGTGTTTCAGGGAAATCTAATTTAAAAGGTCAAGATAATTACTATTTTTCTTTCAAAAGTAAGTAGTAATTTTGATCACCCATATTAGCCAGTGAATACAAGACAGAAGAAAGTCTACATTTTACAGCAGAAGATTTTAAAAAAATTAAACATATTTTTAAAGGATTTTAGACTGAGTAATGAAAAAAAATTAAGCCTTTAATTCAAAGACTAGTCAATGTAAAGCTAATTTGAAATGCATATGCATTCACTAAAACTAAGGTAAGTGAATAGCTGCATTTTTCAGAAGAACTGAAGTAGGGTCAGCACATAATTCTCAATAAAACTTAGTAAGTGGGCACTTTGGAGAATAGCCCAGTATCTAACTATGTTGTAGTCATCTAAGTCTATGCAAAAATCCAACCTTCAAATCTCAGGAATCTTTCCAACTTATTTTAAATCATTGCAAAGATCAGCACAATAAATGAGTACCTAATGCCTTTCTATTTGCTTTTTATTTCGAAGCGTGCTCTTTTTTTTTAAGTCTTTAAAAACACGAGTATCAATTTCATGAGTTAGAATGTCATGTGCAAATAATTTTCTGGTCCAGACCGTACTCATCCTTAAAATCATACTGACTCTACAGGTGGAGGAAAGCTTGCTTTTGTGCAATCCAAACACAGCAGCTCACCCCTGATACCGTGCTGAACTGTGGACTGATTTCCAAATAATGATATGAATCATGGTCGGAGCAATTTTCTGCACTGACAAATCTTAGGATCACTCAGGAGAGAAGAGACAACTTCTAACCCAACCTTCGCTCAGCCAGGAGCTCCAAAAAATTCTGAATTCAAGTCAGGTTACTTAGGGCTTTGTTGTGTAAGGTCTTGGAGAATGTCCAAGAATTAATATTTCATAACCCCTCTGGATGACCTGAATCATTGCTTAATTATCTTCAGAGGAAAATTTTTAAACTTATGTGCAGTTGAAACTTCCCGTGTTTCAATATATCACATTTAAATGTGTTGTAAAATAATAAGACTGAATTTCCTTGATGATTTTATCAATATAAATAATATTTGAAAAAATAGGATTTTTTTTTTTTTTTTTTACTGTGTGTGCATTAGCTCTTAAGTATAATGCATATGTTCTCCCATCTTTGAATGATAAGAAAATGAGGTTTAGGAGGAATAATTGTCATTTGTTGATCATTTTCATCACTGGGTTTTTTCAGCATCCACTCCCTACAAAAAAAAATGCCCAATGCAAAACTATGATAGAAACTGAGTTTTCCCTGAGATATCTGGGTATGTAAAAAATTTATGTGTTTTTGTAATATATTATATTACACCTTTTCCATCAGAATGACACTTTAATCAATGTATTGTTAAATCTACTGACTTTCTATCTACCTGTCAGAAGGGTAGGCTGGTGTGATCTACTCTCCAAAGTACGTGGATGACATTTTGTCTAGTAAAGCACAGGATTCACTGGCAGGGCCATTATAATTCAAGTAAAAAAGTGCTGAAACCCTCATGATAACAATTTTGATAGAGGAATGTCATCTAGATCTGTATGTATTTGAAAAATCTATAAAGTGCATAAGTAAGGAAAAAAAAAATTGTTCCTATCTTGATCAGAAAAGTTGTGAGGATTGTACTTTTAGTAAGGAAGTGGTTTTACTTTTAGTAAGGAAGTGGTTTTCTTCCCTCTGCAAAAACAAACTATGCAGAAGACCATTAGTTTAGAAATCATACATAATATAGCAGGGGGTAACATCAGAGGGAAGTGTGGCTCATATGAATGCAAGACTGAAGTTTAGAAGGAGAATTTCCTGTGTGTGGAGTGACTGGAGAATAATGCCCCATTTGCAGATCTATTCCTTCCTGTGCTCAGGAGGAGACATTGCCTATATTATTAAACTTGATCCTGACAATATGTATTGATGTGAAGTACAGTATACATGAAATTCTGTGGTAGAGTTGTTAAGCATTGCAATTCCTGGTGTGCAAAGTAGAAAGGAATCATGATTTCACATTTTACTCTGCAGTATTATTGACAGCTACTAAAATAATAATTAAAAAAAACAAAAAAACAAAAAAAACCTAAAAAACAAAAAACAAAGAGAACCCAGGCTTCATACCATATGTTAGGACATAATTATGATTTCCCTAATACCTACAGAAAGATGCAATAATCACAATCCTCAAAATCTCACAAATTTTTATAGCGCAATATGTTCTAAAATAAACCATCAGATAGGCATGGAAATATACAACTAAACAATTACTTGGCCGAGCACAGGAGAGTTTCATTCAAAGAAACGGAAGCATCACCAAGATAATCTCTGATTTAGTCTTTGATTTAGTCTTTGACATGTTGTCATCTCAGATTCTCCACTCTTTGAGCTGTTATGTGCTGACTTCAGCATGGGAATGGTTAACCTGGGGCATGATTGCAGATTTCATTACAGAAAGTGAGGGAGCAATACAAAAGTCGGTAAGTGTACAATTCAAGGAGCATAGAGAATATAAGGAGAGAGGGAAAGACTATGTAAGTAAGTGTTGAAAGGCAGGAAATTCGGTGGATGAAAGAAGTATCTATTTTTCGTTTACTTTATTCATCAGTCTTTTTTCTTTCTCTTCCTTCACTTCTAAAACTGCTGAGCTCTCACATGAATAACAGTGTGATAATAGTAACCCTTCCAAAAATTATGGGTTTTTAACTTGTTGACAGTGTGTTTGTTAAAAGACAGGAAGTTCTGTTGGGATATTGATGTAAAACTTTTAAAGATGGGATTCTGAAATAAAATATAATACATTTTTAGGTGATTATGATACTACACAATGCCAGAAATCTTAGGTACAAATATGACTATTTGTATCCATTATATGATTCTTGCAGGATTGCATCAGGCAGAGATGCTGTGTCTTGGGAGTGCCTATTTAGACTCTAGGGAGTACTAAAGAAAAACATGCACCAAGAAGGAAAACATTGTTGAGTAGTTACTCCAAAATCTGAAAATCAAGACAGCAGAAGGGGAATCTTATATCCTCTCTTGCTTCCTTGCTTTCTTGCCCCAGCTGCAAGTTGAAGTCCCTCACAGGACTGTGACAGTTTTGCCTTTACAATTTGACCATATATTGGCAATAAAGTGGTGAAGATGAGGGAAGAAATTTCTGGCACTGTCCTCAGCCCCAAAAGCTCTTGTGCAAAATGGGTAATTCATTAGTGGGTGCTCTCCATGGATATTTTCTCTGGTTTGTATTTCATGCAGAGCTTAACTGGTATCTCCAGCATCATGGCAGACTTACTATGCAACATATAGAATTTTTGTTGTATTTCTAGTTGTTGTGCTTCTCTTCTACAAATTATATTTATATATTTTGACAGTAGGAAAAATATCTATTGTGGTCTGTTTGTGCATGGACGTAAAGATCCTCACAATTAATGTTAAGAAATGAGATATTTTCTTCTAAACATAGCCTCTGTTTGTCTGGGATGGAATTTGGTTCACTGAATTGAGTCCTGAACATACCTGAACCATATACTAAAAGTAACAGCAATATGTATCTCAAAAGTTCTGGAAAGAAGATTTAGGATTGTCTGAGGTCAATTCATTTCCTGTCTCTGCTGGAGTGATAAAAATATGAAGAGCTAATGAAGTAAAAAAGTCTTTTTCAACTTTCAGAACATATAAAGACTTTCTTACAAAAAGACTCAAAGGAAAACTTAATAGGACAAAAAAGGTATGACTTCCTTTTACAGCAGTATATTTGTGGAAAATAAATGCCTGGCTATTTTACATCAAAATATTGTGATGTTAATTCTATCAGATTTATCTATAACTGCTTTATTATCGCAAGTCACTAAGGCAGAGTGAAGCACTTGTTCATGAAAAGAAATATCATTTCCCAAAACAAAATTGTTAAACCCAAGAAAGAATTAAAGTGTTTTCAATAAGTAATTCCAAAATACAGTGTGGTCTATTAAAATGTCCTTTAGAATACAAGATGCTGAAAGAGTTGGTGTCTGTGGGGATGATAGTTTGTTATGCTACAATATTTCTAAGTTATTAGAGAAAAATTCTGTATTAAAATAAAAAAGAAATGCATAAATGCTAATATATTTTATCATCATTACAATTTCATCAATCTCTCCTTCAAAGGTTGGGTTATTTGTATTTGCTTTAATATAGTTAAAGTTAATCAACATAAATAGATATCGTTATGTAGAGCTCGTTAGAGCTCAGTTAAAATGAAAACATCAGTATTGGGAAAAAGGTATTTTCAGATATGACTATTAGTTTGGGGATAAATTAACTAATTTTTTTGAATATTTGTAAAAAAGTTGTTTATCTTTCTCTTAAGGTAGTTCATAGAATTCTAATGATTTATTAATGTATACAGATAAATGCAACATTTCTTATATTAAACCAGCCTGTTAGCAGCCTAGAACTTGCTTCTGCTTCCACAGGACCTTTTTAACACAATTCATAATCCTGATGGGTCTTCCAGAAGATCAAGTAATCCACTTTTCTAATTAGTTATTGTGTCATTGTAATTAACTGTCACTATCCTGTTTGTGATCTCTCCTGTGACTGGAAAGGAGAGGGGAGCCCACTTTGTCTCCTGTAGCCCAGCAGCAGCGGTGCCTGTCCCCAGCAGGCTGACAGATAGGGGTGCATCTACTGAAGGACAAACCATAGATTGTTTGTCGGGGTTTTTTTGTGTGTGTGATGAGGAAATAGGAGCTTATGGTTTTTATTTTCGGATTTCTATTTGTTGAAGGTGGGTTTTTAAGTTAAAAAATACCTCATAGACCAGAATGCAAAAGGTAGTGACCACTTTCCAACATGGAAATACTGTCTTGCTCTTTGAGTGTCTTTATTTCAAATGGAAAAACTTGCAGATTGAATTATGAAAATCAGGATTATAAATGTTTGACAGGAGTTGCTCATACTCGTTTCCCAGAAGTCATTTACCCTAAGTGCATGCTTAAGTGATTGTCTCTTCTTTGTTACATTTTGGAGAGTTTTTGTATAAGCTTCCCAGATGTTTCTAAAATACACTATCACCTGCAGTTTCTTCTTTGTTCCTGCTAAGGTACCAACCCCTGTGCACATATTCTTTCACCTTCCACTAATAACAATAATAATAACAATAAAAGAGTAGTTTAGTGACAATTGAGGTTTAAAGGGCTGAATTACAGCACGGCAAGCTACCAATTTCTTTCAAACAGACAGTAGATACAAATGCATTCACCATGACTTTCATTCTGAGCCATAAGTTAAATTTTAGAAAGGAACATTGTAATCTAAATGCTGAAATTATGTTAGAAGTGAGAAATCAAAGAAATGGTGTCTAATCTTTTCCTTCATGACACACTAATCAGTGTGTTTTATTAGACACTTAACAGCAAATACTTACAAGTATTAAATATCAGAAATTCTTGTGCTGGAAACTGCTGCACTGACAGAACTGAGATGGCTCTAACCTAACCTTTACATTTAATCAGTACATTTCTCTGCTTAATAGTGCTTTTTCTCCTACTGTTAGCTTTGTGATGATGAAAAGCACATTTTGGTTTTGTGTCAGTAAAGGAAATAGGACTTGCAATCATGAAATCTTTTGCCACTCTGTGCTGTGCGAGTGATTGAACAAAAAATTCAGTCTGTTGAGCAACAGTCAATAGCCATCATGGCAGCTGATTTTTGTGCTGATCAAGGCTTCTGGAGTCAAAGCTTGTATTGTCCTGGGAATGCTGATGTCCTCAACTGCCCGGCAAAGTTAAAGACGAGTAAAGTTAAATGTAAGGTAAAATTTGTTATACAATGACATTTATTATGTTATATGATGACATTATTTATGTAACTTTACATATTTATTTTTGTAAATCATGAGGGGTATAGAATATAGCAGTTAACATTAAGGTATATATTCTACATTCTGTATGGGTAGCAGAGGAAAAAGGATTACAAATTCTTAACCCTTTACCTTCTCACTTTACCATCATTAAATGCCTTCCACTGGATTTCTATACATGATTTTTTGAACTTAATAATTCATTATGTTAGGGTATTATCAGTTGGTTTCTGGGAGATACCTTGTGAGACAGCAATGCTGTGGTATAGAAAATGCTGTTGGTATAAGGGAGAATAAAACAGCTGCTTTATTAACAGCATCAAATATAAGCTGTTTACTTCTAAGGGGTAAGTCAGGCATTCAACTGGTGAAACACTTGCAAAATTATGTTAGGGAAGCTGAGTTCTGGTATTATCAAACCTAGCACTGCTGAAATGCTTACTTTTTCTTCTGTATTCCATTGAAATATAAAGGCCCTGAATTGGCAAAGCAACAAAAACCATTTAAAAATAAATCTTTAGAGCTGGAAAATAAGCATTGGCTTTTTTTGTCTCTACTGTGTTGCTTTAAGCACTTTCACCTATCCAGCATAAACCAACTCAAAACCCATGGTGGCTGACCATAACGTTTAGTCTAGGATGTCTTTTGTGAGACCATGTCCACCAGTCTATCAATGATATTTCATAAACAAAAAAGAACTCAATTGATTTGGAAGGAGTTTCTACAGATGCATTTATGGATCCATGTATAGATCCATGTGCATCTTGAGCAGCTCAGTGATAAGTTGGAGCTGGTAAATAGAACTGGAAAGCTACAGGACACCTGGCAAAGAAACAACGGTCATTTCTTCGACTGCAGCAGGCACTCCGATGTCATGCTGGGTTGTCAGGGCTGAGAAAAAAAACATCATTCAATCTTTACTGAGGATGAAATGAAATACGAATTTCCTTGGAAAATGATCCTTAGCTGAATCAAAACCAGGAAGAGACAATACTAAGCAGATGGACTTCTCAATTTTATTTCTGAAAGTAAACAAAACAAAACAGCAATAAAGGAGCCATTCTATAAATATAACCACGTTGAAAAAACAAACTTCTTTAGTATGATTCTGGGTGTCTTCTTTCCTTGCTGTTTGTTTTGTGCTTTTGTTTGTTGTTTACTTTTGGCAATGCTTCATGCACAGGGAAAAACACTCCTGCTGTGGAGTCTTCATATGTTCTTGCATATTCTCAATCAGAACAGGGGAAGTAACTTTTTATAATTTTACCCAGTTTTGTGCCTCCAGTTGCTTTAAGATTGGAAAAAAAGCCAAACAAATCAAAACATTTCTGCTGTGACACAGAAAATAGTCGCAAGGAAGCAGTACATGCAAAGGTGAAATCCAGGCAAGGAGTGGCAAGCAGAATGTGTGGGAAATGTCACACAAGCCCTTCTTCTGTGTGCTCACCCACACAAAGGTGGAGGAAGCCTGGGGCCACAGAGTGTTGGTCTGGGCTTGGGCTGGGACTGGAGGGACATTTGGAGGGACGTGGTCACCACTGGTCCGCTCCTGCTCTGCTGCTGAATTAAGGATAAGAATTTAACAGGCTTTTGATTGGAATTAATTGATGTACTCTGAGGATGTAAATGGAAGAGATGGAAAGAGGAGAATAAGAGAGGAATTCTTACACTGAATTGTAGACCCTGCTTGGCTGGGTTTTTATCATCTGCCTGGATTTGTTCCCAGAGTTGGGTGTTCCTGATAAGGGTGGTGGGATAGAGCTGAGCTCAGGCTAGTTGCCTATGCATATAATAAACATATTATATGACTGAATTATTGGAGTGTAATTTTGTTTTGCTTAATGTAGAAATTCTACATTTAAGTTTGAAAGACAAATTTTGAAAAGCATGCATATGTCTTGTTACACTCCAGTATGAAAAAAATGGAATTCAAGTAATGGTCTTACTTTTTATTCATTTTGTTTATCATAGTTTTCCGTATTTGTGTTTGGATCAAAATAAATGTCTAAGTTGAAAATGTCTTTTTATGTATAATTTGCCACTTATGGATAAGTGTGTGTTTTGCTCACCTAATCTAAGTTGTGCTTCAGTATGTTTGAGAATGGTGTCTTGAGAATGCCAAGTGGTTTGTTTCCACAAAACCTTAAGTGAATTCAGACTGCTAGGGATCATTATCGTTTAACAGTGACTAAAGACTCATATATTTCTATTTTTATGTAAATGAAATAAGCAGCATCACCCTGCATATGTGGGGTTCTCTAGATGTTCTCTAAAGATCATAATTTCACTGCCTATAATGAAAAGTTTGCACTGATGGCTTTTTAAATAGGTATTGCTGCTTCTTCAAAGTGTTAAGACAGTAAGGAACAGTATGTCTTGGATTACCATAAATAGGCTAAGAGCGCATTGAAGTCGTACCTTCAAACACTACCTCCAGAGCAATGCGTCTGGCGACTTCTACAAGTTCCACAGTCATTTAAAAATATAAACCAGAGAAACAGCAAGGAAAATAAGACATTTGTGTAATCTGATTAAAGCTGTGTGTTTTTTCTATTTTAAAAATGGGCTCTTTTTCCAAGAGAACAATGGAAAAAACTGGGGCCTCCTACCTGAAAGGGGAAACTTCACAATAAACTTTTTGTTTGTCTTGAAGTCCAGTCAATGGAATAAGTATAATACCTTCCATTCTACTGATTATGTTAAAACACTTAGAAACATAAAAATAAGAGTGTATATTTTTAAATATTGGCCTAGAATATCAATCACAGACATGACTATATAATAAAAAAGGAAAGTCATAAACCATCCCTGTCGCATGTCTTGTCAGAATTTAGGACAAAATCTGTTGCAGGAAGCTGGAAGGCATTCATGGTTGTTATTTTGGAGCAGTAATATTTTGCCATAAGGGAAAATGCTTTGCCTCAAATCAGTGTCAAATTTTGCAGCTGAATCCAAAACTTTCTTATGACTAAAGTTTTTGTTTTTCTCAGTTAGTTTCCTGAACTTGGAATTCATTAGAAAATATAATAAGGATACAAATTCTTCATTAAAGTTCAGAAGTGAATTCTGGAACCGCATCACCCACTATCATGAAATTACCTAGTAGTTCCTAATATCCCTTGAGCCAAGCAGAAAAGTACTAACAATAGCTACATTAAAGTTGTATCACACCCTAATGTACATAAAGTTGTGTGTATTTATCATATATATAAAAATATGTTTATATATATATATATAAACACAACATATGTATTATTAAATGTATAGGAACATTTGAAAAGGAGACATGCCTAAAGATGGAATTAAATACAGTCCCTTAATGAGAAGAAAATAAAGCAAGGATGATGGTATAATAGTAGAGAGCAAGATACAGGAAGCAACTGTGGAGAGTTGGGAAAAGACATTGAAATAGTTTGAATGTACTATTGGGTTGTATGAAATTAGCCATATCAAATCAGAAAACAATTGCATCTATTTCAGTACCTCAGTTTTGATCCCAGTCTGTGGCCAACAGGGAAGAAGCAGGGGGCAACCACAGTATTATATTTTTCAGGTGTACTCATATGCTGCATTAGTCAGCTATTACTGTCTTGACTCATTCCTTAAGGCTTTTTTCCCCCGTGAGTTAGGAGAAATGTTTTGATCCTATGCAAGCTGAGGCAATCATTTACCTGCATGCACAGAGTTCAACTATGAGCAAAGTGATAGCATATTTCCTGTTTTAAAACTCTAGTCTGATGATTTCAGTCCTTTGATTCCATTTTTGTTTTATGACAAAAACTAAACACTCATTCCTTATTCACCTCCTTCTTGGCATCCATGATTTCACAGACTTCTGTTGCATGCCTGAGGTTTAAAGGTCAGATCTTGTTCAGATGTGTTTGTACATCTTTGAGAATTCTTGCTGCCCTTCTTCTCTTCTTTTCAAATCTTATTATCCTGTCGAGATATGAGGGCCATAAGTATTTTATACTGTCTTTCTTTCCTTATCATTTTTATATGTTTTGGTTTTATTTTTCACTCTTCACCCTTTTTACTCTTTACCCTTTAGATAATACTTTCATAGAACTCCTCATTATAATTGCAAATCTTTGGCTAAG
This sequence comes from Ifrita kowaldi, assembly GCA_013398055.1. Classification (NCBI taxonomy): domain Eukaryota; kingdom Metazoa; phylum Chordata; class Aves; order Passeriformes; family Cinclosomatidae; genus Ifrita; species Ifrita kowaldi. Next base: position 290,182 of record VZRS01012850.1, read on the forward strand.
TAGTAAGGTTAACAACTGGTGTTTACTACCAGTGGTAACTCCTTTTCACTGTTTCCATGAAAAAAATCAGTTTTGCTTTCTTCAGTGTTCGAAATTTTAATGTTTTCAGTATTGGTTTATTCATTGTACTACCAAGTACTATCACATTATTCTTCTTCACTTTTTGACACTTTTTCCAACACTCTGCTCATTTAATAGAAAAAAATATTCTTGCTTATTTGAGGTTGGGACATGTAAAAGTATTCAGTGTTTTAACTCAGACATTGACAAATTTTTAGCACAGAACATAGTATCTCTTATACCTGTGCCTAGAAAACTGTTGTCTACAAAATATTAATCCTCACCATTGGCTACCCTTATATGTATAAAATTTTATAGTAAAATACCTGAAGGGTAGTTAGAAATTTTCCTTATTGTAAAGGAAATAGAAAGCAATTCTGACCAAACTGGCAGTCCATCTAATCTCATATTTTCTTTTGGGTGCTGTTGAAGCTCTTATGTTTTGGGGAGTGCTGTAGCAGACATATTTGCAATGACCCATTTGGAGAGTGTATTTCTTTTTGTATTTATCAGACTTTACAGCTTGAAACAAGAAGCTTCTATCCTTCATCTTTCAGGTAATTTACATCGCTCTCCAGGGCACAAGGTAATCTTTAGCTGACAAGGGCACAAAGCTGCATTTTAAGGAGGCAGGTTCTTTCATCATTTTCCACATGGGTACATTGCATCTTCCTCTGATGTATGTGGCCCTGGCCCATGTTAAATGTAGAGTGCTGAGCTAATCAGAGGTCTGCTCCAGCACAGCAGATCCTATAAGATAACAGATGATGCACTGTAAGTACAGAATTTCCTGTCAATAGTACATAATTCCATCTGAAAAAATGTAGTAATGCATGTCAAAAAAGCCAATTGACTGTACTTGTAGGTCATTTTATACCTTATCCCTTTGTAAATATATGTGCTGGTATGAAACTCAGTGTATACAATACTGGATTTTATACCCTTCATTCAATTGTACATTCATGAATAATTTTTTTTTCTACTGGAAGTCAAGGCTATAATTTCTTTAATTTGTCAAAAAGCTTTTTTTATGAGATTAGTAATTTAAATTATTTTTATAAATATTTTTCTTTTCTCTGTGGAATGGAGAAGACAACTGCAGTCTGGAATTGCAGATTGCTGTTAATGTTTCTTTAATTTAAAAGTGCTGACCTCATAAGTGAAAATAATAACTGTTCTTTGTCTACAAAATACTTTCAACAACCAAATAAAAATTGAGACAGTTCGATTTCCTGCTCCATCATGAGTAAATCTCTGTTCTGTGTTCAGTAAATCGTTTAGCACCTTCTTGTCAACTAAAAATAGGAACAATGATGTCTTTCTAACTCACAGAGTTGGTGTGATAAACTAAAACCACTAATCACACTAAGTGATCATCTGATTAAAGATCGGAGACCAATGATCATCCTAATCCAGCAATTTTCTCAGTTAAAATCCTCAAATGTCCCTTAATTAAGCTGCTTCACAAAAAGAGACATTGATTCACCAGAAAAAATCAAATATGTATTGACAGCTTGCATGTTTTATAGGCTGTACTTTGAATAAGATTCAGAGTATTTGAAATGTTCCTGAATCATCTGTTGACTTTTAAAACTGTTTTATAGTTTTCTTTCTCCTACAGAGAAAGCCATTAGGTCATTTCATGTAACTGTCTAGAAACAATATATCAAGATACTCCTTCAGGAAATACTTTAAATTCTGTCTGACTAGAGGATGACTTGTGGATTGGCTAGCACACTTTTTCAAAAAAGACTCCAGTTTGGAATTTAAGTCATATGGAGATAATACACTATTTTCCATGGAATGTGTGTCAATTACAGGATTTGAGGGAAGATTTTTTAAATTCTTTTTTTTGATCTACACGATGTAGACACACCGAAACACTTCAGACACACCGAAAATTTTGCAGGAGGAAAAGGTGGTTCACATGGGTTCTATAGGATTTCATAAAATTTCCAACATGACCAATGAATAAAAGGCAATATCATGCAAAATACAGCCCCAGCCTTAAATGGCAACATGTCTACATTTGAAACAGCATGAGATACTTAAGTTTATATTTTTAAGGATTATTACTTTTTATTACTTTTTAAAATATGTTCAGTCTAACAGTTCAGTTTCTCTTACTCTGGAAATAAGTACATAACACTTACATAACTTCCAAACCTGAATACCTTCCTTCTACCAGAGTTGAAAAACTTCAGATAACGTGTACCCAAAGATGATATTTTGTTCCTATTTCATTCAACTATTTAGATGCTTAGTGCTACATATATATATTTCAAAATGTACTTTTCCTGAACTCTACAAGGTATCTTCATGCCACTTTTAGATAAAATTTGAAGTTTTTATAGTTATGAAATTTGAAAATAATTTAGTAGGCTTTTATGGAAGGTTGGAGCAGTCCAATTCTCCATTGAACTTCTAAGACTACTGACCCCTTTTTAATGCAGTGAGGATTCACAGGAATGATCAGCTTATTTCTGCATAGATTTTCCTCTAATTGCCATATCACCAATTTAAAATTTTCAAAATTATCTTAAATATTAGATAATATGGTAATTTGAATCAATGCCATTTCCAGATATTGTGTCCATATGGAGTTAGGTATCCCTGTGAAGGGCAGTACTAGTCTCCCATAAATAAGGTGTGTCTTTCTTGATCATGGTGCCACTTAACACATCAGTGCTCATATAATTCTGTGATTTTTTTTCTGTTATAAACCCTGTACACTCACTATGTTTATTATTATCTTAATTGTGCATTCTTATATAACATACTAGCTTTATCTCTGTTTGCTAGTTTTCATTTTCCTGTGATTCCCTGGAAGATAAAAGTCCCAGGACTTAGCTTTCTTGTACAGAGTGCACAGGAAAAAGCATATTCAACTCGAATAAATGCTCACTGTCTCACAGCAAAAGGTATCCTAACTATCAGACTCACTCAAGTGTTTTTAACCAACAGTGTGCACAGAATATCAAATACTATATAAACTTCTTTGCAGATGAAGACATACAACCAAATTTTGCTTTGACCTGCATACATTTAAGGACAGAATATGTGTGTGTGGATGAAAATTCTGTAAAAAAAGGGATCCCTGATATGATGTTTTTCACTGCATAAAGCAGAAAAAGCAGCACAGCTTGAGTAAGAAAAATGTCAGATAAAGAAAAAAACCACTGGTGGGTAAGGAAATAAAAATTAAGTTTTGTCGTGCTTCTTCAATCCTGATCTTTTTCAGAAGTGCTTACCAGAATTGCGGTGGTTCTTAGCCACTATTGCATCGGAGTCTACAGTCAGAAGTGCAGCAATGTTTTTTCATGACAACATGCTATTAAAGACACAAACTGTAATTCATTATTTTCTATAATTTCTGACCTTCTAGCAAATATAATTCTTCCATTTCATCCCCAGTTAGACATTTTCAGCATTAGTGGGTCAAATCCTTGTCTGGTTTAAAGTCAGGGCTCCTGTGACATATATTTATTTATCAGCATCATCTACATTTCTAAAAAATTCAGCTCATAGGCCTGTGCAAATAAATACTGAAGCACTTTCTGATTTCCATTAGGTTAGAAATTACTGAATTTTGAACAGCTTTATTGACCTTTTATGCCCTGGATTCATTTCTCTCAATATCTTCCACAGACTGATTTGTAGATTTGTTAATTTTGCATTTGCATGATAGTTTTGGGAAGCTATGTAGAATGCACTCGTCCTGCTGATTCTTCCTTCTTTTATCAAAGCATACCGAATTTTCAAACATTGGTGCTATTTTACTACTTTTATATTTGTTACTGGAACTCTTAATGCACTTGGAGACTCTGAAAAGTGTCACATAATTGTACTCATCTGTTTTGAGGATTCTTATATTTTTGTAAATATTTTAGTTCTCTTTCAAGGATTTTCTAGGAACTATGAGATCTTCTCTTATGATTCTTCATGATCAATCATTGTGCTTCCCAGTTTGCCATCTTGGATGAATATATACTGCAATTACATAAGTTTGTGTGTGGATATACAAATATGTGTTTGTATATGCACATGTATATAAGTGTATGCATATGAACAAATATGTATACACACTCATATGTTTATGCATAACATATGTAGCATATGCATATATGGATATTCATAATGGCATATTTAGGCACATAAGGAGCCACAGAGCCCCTCTCTGCCAGAGGGGCTAGCTCTAAAACTGTCACAGCACATGATTTTCCTTTGGTGCTCTTTCCAAGGACTCCAGCTCTTCATGACACTTTCAGAAGTCTAGTGTACAGTAGTGTCTGTTCATCACTGTGACAGAGCACTTTTTGTCTTCTGCAAATTGAAGTTCATTACATTAGTGCTGATGTTCTCTCAGCAGGTGGTCGATGTCAATTATTTTTTGCTTCTGTGTAATGAAAGCTGCTACATATTCATTTCAATTCTGTTACAGAGCTCTGAAGTTCTGACAAGCTGTGAGCAGTTCTTCAATCAGGTAAACTTATGAACAGCTTCCTAATAGTTGGAATCATCTTGTCCTGACTAACCTGGATTTCTCACAACTTGTCTCTATGTTTGCCTCATACACAGTGGCTAGGTTGTCCTTTTCCTTTCTCAATTTTTAGAGCTTGTTGCAGAAGACAGGCATCCAAACCTCACTTGCTCACTTGCAACAGCTGTTTCCAAATGTTGGATGAGGTAATTTTACTTTAACAGGTGCATGCACGAGATAATTTACATTGATCTGAGACTTGGACCATATCCACATGAGAAACTTACCTTGTCCTGGTCCAAGCCAGCACAAAGTCTCTAGTCAGATCAAGCTGAGTTCTGTTCCTCTAGAAATTAACAGCCTTTCTCTCGAGACTACTTGCCAGTATCAGTCACATGGACACAAAACAACCTTGTCTTATGTCTTGAATAAAGTGCTTCTTGACTATACACTATTCAGATGAAAAAAACCCCCCAAAAAAACCCAAACCAAAATATGGTATTGCATTAAAAATCTCTCCCAAGTCTTCAGTTTGCTGTGGCACTCAAATTCCCAGTTTCACTCCCAGGAATTTGCCATAACTTTGATACATTTTACACACACACACACACACACACACACATACACATATATATATAAAGCCCCTATAACCCCTAACTCTCAATCTATGGGAATTTTTTTTTTTTTTAATTTTCTAGATATTAAAAAAAAATTCCAAAACTATGGATCTTCTTCCAAAGCCTTTTTTTGCCTTATGACTCATTAGAGGGACAGTAACTCATTGGGCATTCGTATCACACTGGCAACTAAATCTGTTGAGAAACATCTGAGTTATGCCCACATAAATCTCCCTAACAGGCTCTTGGAGCACTCCCTCTACTATGTGCACACACACTGCCATGCATAAAGAAAAGATGGTTGAAAAGCTTTACTTTGTGTCCCTCTAGATAATAAGTCATCAGAATTCATTTTTATGACTGAAAACATGAAGAGTGTAGTGGCTGTGGAGCTGCCACTGTTTACTGGAATTGGTTATCTGGACTTGCACAATGCTGTTTGCATTAGGTAGCTAGAAATTTGTTATCAGCAACGTAAAAACATCTGTCATGCTGTCAAGTTTAATGAGAGGGAAGCATGGAAGAAAAGATTGCAATCTAGACATACAATTAGGTCTCTGGAAAAGGAGTTTGAGCCATATAACTTGTTCATTGAAACGCTGAATGACCAGCTCACAGACTGGCTGGGGCAGGAAGGCACCTTTGGAGATCACCTGGTCCAAGCCTCTGCTCAGATCAGGGTCAGCAAGAGCAGGGAAGCCATGAATGTGTCCAGCTGGGTTTTTAATATCTATAAATATAGAGACTCCACAGCTTCTCTGGACAACCTTTCTGTGTGTGACCTTCCTCCTCTCAAAGAAGATTTTACTTATGTTTAATTTTGTGCCCCCGGTGAAAAGTCTGTCTCTGTCCTCCTTACACCCCGTCAGGGAGTATGATCCCTCTGAGCATTCTCTTTTCCAGACTGACAGGTCACAGTTCTTTCAGCCTCTTCTTGTAGGCCAGGTGCTCCAATCCTTGAGCCCCTTCGTTGGGCTCACTCCAGTACGTTCACGTCTCTCTCACACTGGGGAGCCCAGTAGTGGACCCAGCACCTCAGATTTGTCTTGCCAGAGTCAAGTAGAGAAGAATGATCACTTCCCTTGACCTGCTATCGACACTCTCGCGTAATGCAGCCCAGGTTACCTTTAGCTTTCTTGGCTGCAAAGGCAAATTGCTGACTCACGCCCAACTTTGTGTTCACCAGGACACCCAGGACACTCCCTGCCAAACTACTTTCCAGATGGGGCATACACTGGTGCCTGGGGTTATTCTTCCCCATTGTCAGGACGTGGCCTTTACTGTTGTTGACCTCCAAAACTTTTGGCCCATTTCTCCAGCCTTTTGAGGTCCTCTTGAATAACAGGACACCACTCCGGTGCATCAGCCACTCTTTCAAGTTTTGTGTCATCTGTAAAATCACGGAGGGTGTGCTGTATTCCATCATCTGGATCATTAATTATAATGCTGAACAGTATTGGCACTAGTATAATTACCCAAGGGAGAATCTGTGATGTTGTAGAACTGACATTCATTGCTTATGAAAAAAGTTGTATTCAGATCATTATATTAGAAACAGCCTTCCTGCTATCTTGACTATCAGATCAAATTGTTTCCATTAGTTTTTTGAGTTATCTTTTTCATTTCACCTATTTTTGAGAAAACTCTTCTTCCCTATTGATGAAAAAAACACTGTTTAAACACCAAAGCCTAACTACTTTTAAACTATCATGGCATTGATCTTAAACTATGAAAATTTTGGGTAATATTGTTCATGCTCTTTGTGTTGGACTTTGTTTCAATAAACCTAGTTCAGCTTTCAGTACTGAAGTTTTCAGTAGATGGTCATCTAAAAGTCACATCATTGTCAAATGATGAAGAGATAAGTTATTGTAGTTTATGTTAGTCTTCCTTTTCAGATCTCAGTGGTCACTCTGTTTTTTAGTTCAGAACACTTTTGTATTTATTTTGCTCTGTTCTTCAAGAAGTTCAATGATGTTTGAGAAATTAAACTTCATTATGCTACCTGTTAGAGCTCTTTCTCTAGAACAAATTCAGCTGCTGTCTTCTTGAATGACTTTTATTACTCTTGTTGATGTTGTGCCCTTGGAAATTGAACATTAGCAAAGATTTCTCCGTCAGAGGTGATGATGTGTTAGACAATAAGGTGATAAAAAGGAAAAGGATGACAGAAATAAATGGAAGTGTTTGTACATCTGTAAATACTGCATCAGAAAGTATTTTAGTACCAAGCTTCAAGTAAGCCCTGCTCCTTTGATGTCCACATGAGCCTTCTTTTTTTTCACAGAAACTGTTATTTCACAGGCATGTATTAGCCAAATGCACAATGTATTGCTGTTTTCTTGTGTTCATGACTTATGGCCAGGCAGGATCCAACCACTAAAGGTAGCAAATCATATTAGGAAATTGCCACTGTAATGCCTCACATATACTTGGTAAGTATAGATCTGCAAACATACTTGAATCAGCATATAGATCATAAAATAATAGAATCAGAATTATTAATTTTTGGATTGAATTAATTTTTGGAAAAGATCTCGAAAGTCATCAAGTCCAACCATTAAGCAGTTAATATTTATGTTTCTGTTGGCATCTAAAAGAAGAAATACTCTGATAATCTTGCTTCTTCAGTACAAGAGGACATTCAGGGTGATCAAGTCTAATACTTTTGAACTCTGGGTTACCACACCTTTAGCAATTGGCAAAAGTCCACCTTAGTTTTGTAGTCCGTATGCCCCATAAAATCACGCTTCTATCTTCCTGGCTATTTGCATCCATTTATTTTTGTGTCGATCTGGTCCTTTAGTTTAAAGAGCAGTTTTCACTTTCTGTTCTTTCTTCTTCCCTTTCTCTGACCCCCTCTCCTTCCCCCTCCCTGCCAGAAGGAGATATCACAGGCCATCTTTCCCCATCGGTTTTGTAGCCTTACCCAGCCTTTGTAGCCTTATCTAGCCACACATTAGGCTTCCAGCCATAGTATTACCCTCCTTCCACTTGATAGTATTACCCTCCTTCCACTTGTTTCTGTTTCTTTAATCACTCTACAAGTTCTCCCCTGGACTGCTCCAGTGGCTCTGCACATAGGAAATGTGCAGAGAAGTACAGACACTGTGGTATCATTGCTAATATCAATTTTTGTATATTTAAGTTTTTAAAAATACTTGTTGGATGTTATCTTCCTGATCTAAGAAAAAAAATGAACAGAGGAAAAGAGGAAAGAGGAAGAGGCTCAAGTTTGTAAATTTCACTATCTTTGCTCAGAGTATCTCAGTTATTAAAAATTTGTGATTAAATGAAGTATCAGTTAAAACCAGCACAGTCTACTGTAGCAATTTATCTCTATTTTCATGGACATTATACCCTCATGTCTTGCTTTTTCCTGTACATTAAGTGGCAGTCACTCAGCATTTTTTCTGCAAAGTTTGAAAAAAATTTTCGAAAGACAAAATTTTCAAAATTCCACTTTTCTTCTAATCCCTAGTTCAGTTCCTCTCCCTCCCTTCTGCCTAAACATTGGTCTTCGTCATAGTCTGTGCAATGAGAAAAGCCTGCAGGGCTTGCATAATAATCGTGTTTCCAAGTAGTTGATAGGATTACTTTTTGGGTTAAACCTCAGGGATACCATTCAGCAGTGTCAGCTGAAAGATCTGTTATAGTTATAAAAGATGTACATAAATAGTTCATACAGTTTCATACAGGAAAAATAATGAGCTACTTCCATGTACAGCAATGTTGACCAGGCTGTGATGTTTTGATCAATGGAGGTTCTTAAGCAGTCAGAAGGAGTGTAGCAAAAGGCCATTTTTTTCTGATATGGAAGAAATAAAGGAACATTGAAAATGTAACCTGCATTCAGTACAGCAGCAATTGAATTTTTTTTGCATTATTTCATATTACGGATGGATGTTTATGTGTGTTTGTTTGCATGTGTGTGCTTGTGCATGCATATACTATATTTCTGTGTGCGTACGTTTCTGTATTTCAACAAGGTATCCTGCAAACTTGAAAAGTGTGAAAATCAAAGTAGTTGTTCCTAATTATTCCTTCTATCTCTATCACAGCATGCAAGTGCGGTAATGAAGAAAGTCAAGAACTGTGCATGCCACCAGCAATATCAATGCTGAGGAATTCGTGCAGCTTGTCTGAGCCCTCATTATTTCTTTCCAGCAGGTCAAGAACTAGTTTAAAAGTAATGATTCTCTTGAATGGCAGCAAATGTGAGAGGATGCCCTTCCAGGCACTGTGCTCATTCTTGGTTTTTCCTTTTAGAAAGTAAGAACTAAAGCTATTCCTGCATTCCCAAATTTTTGTGCCACACTTGAATTACACTGACAGCCATTATGACCGATGATTTTTCCTCATTCGTAGGTAGATCACAAACAAACTTTACCCTAAAAGCTATTTTTTTCAACTTTAAGAAAGAAGCCTATGTTTATATGTCTGATTGGATTGTAAGTTTGGAGAAAGAAAAAATTCAAAAGTTTATGAGACAACATTAAGTTTCTAAGATATTAAAAAGTATGCTAGCTTACTCTTTCCCTTTACCATCAATCTCAAATGACTAAAATACATTCTCTTAGACTTCTTCACTCTACCACTCTTTAGGTATTAAAATTGTATGAAGAAAATTTGTTCAAGTTCTTATGGGAAGAGGCCACATAATAATGATAGCCTTCACTTTTAATTGTAAATGTCTTCTTTTATACTTTTATGTGTGATATCTATTTTCTTCTGTAGATTGCAGTTTGATAATGGCAATCCTTCACAATAACTTTGAAGAGCGTAAAAGGATAAGCACTTATAATGTACTCCCTACATTTCTTCACTCGTATTTATTGCAGTGGTAGAATAAACATTTAGCTTTTCCATTAACACTGAATTTCTGTTCTAAAATATGCAAAATGGAATATTTGAAAATGCTGCTATAAAAATTTAAAGCTAACAGCGAATCTGGCAGGGATCATCTCTTTCTCAAACAGGGAAGAAGGGAAGAGGAAATATTCCTGCTTCTGAGATAACCTTTAGATCAGTTCAGCCAAGTCATGCCTCATGCAATGCTATCAAGATAAATAAGACTAGCTATAGAGTGACTTACTGAAGTTACTTTGGATAAATTATTCACCAAGAACTTCACAGTTTTTATGGTATTTTAAGACAATTATTTAACAAATTCTCAAAGGCGCATCAACTCAAAGTATTGATCCAAAGCTTGGAGTTTCAGCTAATTATACCCAAAGATCACAGGTTGATAAAGTTTTCAAAACTAGGCTAAAAAGTTAGGTGGATTAATTCAAGTGATCTTTAACATTTCCTCCTTAGGATCAAGTTTAAAGACTCTGTGGAAATGTCCTTTACAACAATGGCAGCACTTTTGCCTCCCGCCAAAAGTGGGAAGTGTATAAAGTATGAAGAGAAAAAATATGTATATTAGGAGAATTCAGCAAATTTCCTGGAACTTCAGGAAACTTCAGGAACTTCCCCTCACATGTGTTCAGAAAGTTAATTTATTATCACATTGCCCTGAATATATAACTTAATTTGAAATAATTCTGCTGTAATTTCAACTTTTTTATGTCTTTAGCTCTTTATACTTTAGGACTGTATCCTTTTCTGAGTGTCAAATACCAAGTATTTAGAAAAATCTACGTAGACTGGTTATAGTTAATGAAAAAAACACATAACTTTACATTTCAAATGCAAAAATAAAACTTAGCTTTGTCACAGTTAAGAGAAGGACAACATAGCATAGAACATCTCAAAAATCCTGCAAAGAAACTGAAAACTGCTTTACAACCTTCTTTTTTAACTTTAATCTCAGAGAGAATAGGCTTCATTCAGCTTTATTAGTATTTTCCTGTATGCTTTGAAAATATATTTTAGTGGTCAAAGGTAAAATATGCTTTCTGTTGTACAGCTATACTGAAATACCCATGTTAAAGAGAGCCTTCTATGCTAATAAATGCTGCTTTGAAATTGAGCCCGAACAATGACAAATCTTAAAGCTACTTTTTTTGTCTAAAACCCTGTCTGAAAACCCTTTTAGTAAAAGGTGTGAAAAATTAGTGGAGGATGAAATAATTTCTAGATAAAATTTGCTTTTTTGTTAAAGAAAACAGAAGCAAACAGGAGAAGAATAAACATTATTTATGTTTCTGTTTTGTTCCATATGCACCAATTCCAAACAAATTTAGCTGCTGGTGGCCAGAAACCCCAAGGATCATGCGATGTGTATTCCTGTTTGTCTTTAATCCTATATTAAATATTGTACTGAGGTCTGTTAAACATTGATAAGCTTTTTTTGCACTGTAGGTCCTCCGAGATCATTGTGCCTAAATACCATAAAGACCTGGATTAGGTTTATGCATTGTTATGGTGGTTTAGATACATTTTAGCTCTCGGTTTTATGTTTCCAAGGGAGAAAGTCAGCCTGACTGTATATTAATATTGGTATCATTGAAGTGATTAGCTGTTCAAATCTGAAAAAAAAAAAAAAAAAAGTACTTCAGTGTAGTTTCCTGAAGCTCATTCTTCACTATCAAAGGAATTTTGTCAGTCTTACATGGGAAATTTACAAAAATTTTCAGAATTGCATATCCATCATTTTTTATGTACAAAACTTCATAAAGAACTCTTTAGTGTTGTCAACCCATACAGCACATTGATTTGGAAGCACAGTTTCTCTATTTCCTTTGTTATTTATAAGAGCAAGAACCTTCTGCTTTGGTTAAATATTTATTTCCTCATTGCCATACCTTTCTGACTTTTTAATGTATGGAACAGAACTTAGTATAGGTCTGGGTTTAGATAAATAATTTTCTTCCAAAGAGATGCTTTTAAGGGCAGAAAAAGAAGCAAGAATATTATCAAACTACACACAGACTTGAATTTTCAGTGCCATTTTTTTAAGTTGCATTTTGATTGAGATTGGTCCGTACAACCTTTATATATACAGAAATAGTACATGCTTATATGCCTATTGATACAAATCATCAAAGGATAGACATATAGACTATTTTCTGGGTTCAAATGGGAGAAGGACAGAATGACACCATGTATTTCTGTGTCTGGTGCTTGGAGCATTTTAGTTTCCATCTCCCAAATCAGCAGTGTTTGTTTATCCTTCAGTATCTTTCTGATTAAGCTATGCTACTAAATACACAAGAAGTGTGTCCAGTATGTCTTTACTCACTCTTCACTCAGATGTGCTGTTGTGTAGATGATTTCTGGATCCCTAAAAGCAGCTGAGTCCAGGGAGATTGCTCTCTGTATCTCAGGATCACAGTTGTTCGAGGCAATTTCCCTAACAAGATAAATATATTTGTTGACATCTATAAGTGGCTTATTACCAAGTGGGATGTTAGCCTGATTATTCTCTGCTGTTTAGCAGAATGACACAGCTCTCTTCAGAGCATAAGATTTCCAAACACAAATTTTCTGTTCTTAACCCTTAATAACACAACCACCCCCCTGTAATCAGATACCATGAATAATTAATAATGCCTGTGTTTTCTCTTTTGCATAGCCTTATCATATTAGGATCAGATAAATAATTTTTTTTTTCCAAAGACACTCATCTTGATATACACATGTTCAATTTTCTAAAGAAGGGAATATAATGTAGTAATTTTGGAGTTTTAGATTTTGAGGTATAGAAATACATATGGGAAATACATTTTGTGTGTGTGTATTTAAGATTACAGCAACAACACCTTATTTTATAACATCTAAACCTTTTCTATTGTGAATTTATTAAGGTCAATGCTTTGAAGAATTAGAAGTATATATAAAAGACCACACTTTAGCTTTGAAATTATTTGCTTGAAAACCTACAGGAAGGCATGGCAGGCTAAAACACCGAACAAAACTTAAACAACGAGAAACCTGAGTTTTGCTTTTCCTATTTCTTAGCTATCTCAGTAGGGTAAGAGATCAAATTAATATTAAGGAGAATTTCAGAATCAGCCCACTGACTTTGTTCTGGGTAGTAAATATCCCTTCTCTTTTTAAAAATCCCATTTCTGTTTTCAGTTAAAATAGCAAGTTTTCTCCATCATTGTGTATTTTGAAATTTCTCTACATAGTTCAGCAAACCTTCCCATCAGCCTGATGAAGTAGGTCATGGAAGAGTAATGCTATTTTTTTGGCACAGCGTAGTAAAACCCAGAACAAATTAATTGCTTTCAAAATGCCCTGCCAGTAGACAGCTGTGCATCTCCCAAATTCTGAGGTTATATATACATTCATTTCCTTTAAACATGGGTGATAGTAAAGCTAGAAACTTAGTTGCAGTCTAATGTCTGGGTTTGTTTTTTTATTTTCCCTCTGGTAATTATTATTTTTTTCCTGTGGGTAGCTGGGTATAGCTGGCCACAGATTTTTTTTTCCTCCAAAATATGATATATCGTACTTAAATCTAGATGGCTGAAACAGAAAGACAAATATAACCATCAAATCTCCAAATTTAGAGTCTGTTACTTAATGGATGTAATGCCTTGAAAGACTGTACCAGCCTTGGCTGATACAAACTGCTGCTGAGGGACTCGCTGAAATTGGAACTTTTATTTTTGGGATAGTCAATTGACAAGTTCCAAAATATTTAGGTTGTGCCTGTATGAAAGCATGTCTGAAAACTCAGAGGAAACAGAGACAAACCAAAACATTGCTGGGTATGCAATGGAGTGACCTGTCCTCGGTTATGCCCTGTCTCTGCAGCCTGATGCTGCAGGTCAAGGCATTACCATAGAAACAATATTTTCATAACAACATGGCAAACATATTTTGACTGTTCTTTTTATCCTCTTTTCACTGTGACACTCCTTAAAACTATTTTCTTTTTCCTTTCCTTTCCTTTCCTTTCCTTTCCTTTCCTTTCCTTTCCTTTCCTTTCCTTTCCTTTCCTTTCCTTTCCTTTCCTTTCCTTTCCTTTCCTTTCCTTTCCTTTCCTTTCCTTTCCTTTCCTTTCNAAAACCAATAGTTCTGGAATGAGCTGTGTCAGTCAGCTTGACAACTACTCACAGGTTTTTTTGTTTACTTCCATCAAATTTCATGTCAACCAAGGCATATTGCTGACTAAGAACCTAGCTCCACAAGCTGAGCTGCTACAACAACTCACTGCTGCTGTTGAAATCCTATTGCTCCTTCTGTCTTCACTGGTATCAGCCCCAAAGTCCTGCTTCATTTCTACCAATTTGACACTACTGTTAAAATAAATTCCCACTCAGAAAGACAGGTGGTAAAACTAACTTGAGATTGCAACAAAGAGCCAGGCAAAGAGCAGAAAACTGTTCTGCATTCACTTCTGTCATAGTCCTATGAAACTGAAGGGAGAGGGCAGCAGCCTGCCTGTTTTCACATGACTGAGCCACACTTTTCTACACTGAGAATACAGAGAGGTCCTTCTCATTCTCATGATCACCTTAAAAAGAAATTAAAAATATATATCTATTTTTTTAACAGTGAGCACAAATAATTATTACACACATAATATTTATTACATAGGAGAAGGATAAGGACAATGTGTTCTACTGAGCCTCACTCTCTACCTTTCCACATTTACCCTCCCAATCTTATTTGAATATTTACAGTAAATTTGGGGGCCCATGCTTCCATGTCAAAAGTAAAAGAAAAGTAGGTATATTTTAGAAAGGTAACAAAGCACAAATTGTACTTGAAAACCCTTGAAATATATAGTACATCTCTGGGCAACTTCATGCTCAGTGACTGAAATAAATTATTGTTTTGCCTAAAGTTTGTATAATCAGCAAAATAGTGATGGTATTTTCTAAAATGCTTAGATTCAAATGATTTAGGTGGTGATCCATGAAGTTTTAAATATTTTCTATATTAAAAAATTGATAATTTGATTTGTTCTTATTTTTTAGAACAACGCCTTTACTACAATGCATTGCAAATAGGTATTCTTGTACTGCTGACGTGGGTTAACTTAGGAGAAAATAGAGATATAGGCTGCACGTTAGACTGTGTCTATTTCTATCAAATTGCATGAGTGGATGAACTTTTCAGATGAAATTTGAAAAGTTCAGAGTTTTGGAACATATTAAGGAGAAAGGAAGCAGATGTTAGAAGACAGGAACATGTATATGGTGTTATTTAGACTCCATAAACACAAGTCACTACAAGTTCATGTGGATTTAATTGAAAGATCTTTTGAGTTATTTGTCCTATTGTCTTTTTGGTCATCTGAGTTTCTGATGAATAGTTTTTCAGTATAAATCTCACATATGTGTTGGCAATTCTACATAATGAGGGTGGCAAAGTGATTCTGTTTCAAGTTTGAAATGCTTTAAATTGATGGGAGAGCTACCTGAATCTAAAATAATGGAACCTGCATTTATAAAAAGGACGTCATTCATGAAAAGGGTTTCAGAAAGGACTTCTCTTAAAGTATTCTGCTTTTTCTAGAGAATAATATATGAATTTTGGGAAATGTTTATAGTTCCTAAGATACTTTTATTTTCTTTCTCTTATTCATGTTGAATACTTCTTATATAGGAATTAATTCTACTGAATCAGAAATATTGTTTGTCAGATAGGCAAATAAATACTACTCCACAAAGGTGATAGAATCTGTTCCAATTGATTTTTAGCCCTATCAGGCAATTCCTTTTCTCATATATATGAAAAATGTGTGGTTCCAGAGTCCTATTATTTCCTGAAAGCAAGTAATAATACAGTTTCCATCCCTATTCATAAACAGATCCTTTACTCCAATACACACCACCATAACTACAATTGGCATCAGTAGCAGCTGTGCAAATGTAACTAAGGGCAAAGCTTGGCCCTTAATCAAAATCATTTTCTGCAGCAAAAATAGCCATTTGTGATTATTCAGTGTGTATTTTAGATGAGCCATTCAGTTATCTCTCTTCTTTCAGTAGCATATCATAAACTGCAAACCTCCAGTTACTTTCTTTGTGTTCCATTGCATTGTCAAATAAATTAATAAGAATTTATATTATTCTGCAAAAATCCATCATATGTTCTAGGCAAGCCTTGCTATTCTGAATGTTTATGAGACAATCCAAAAATCAAGCCCTGTAACTCAATAAATACATTATTGGCCTTGCTAATGACAGATTTTAGACTTTGCAGTAGCTCTGCAAATCCTTGGGATTTTTTAGGCTTTGTCAGGGCTTCTCTTGGCCTGCTGAGAGCTATGTTTCACATTGTTCAGCTGTAAAAGCAATATTCTAATGATCTATTTTCTAATGGCTATTTCCTAATTTGTTTTACTTTTGCTGAGCTTTGTGTAACCAAGCAGTATAACCATAATTTTTGTATAGATAATACTATTAAGTAATTGTTTTGTGTAGAATGAACTATTTATGACCATACCATAATGATGCGGAGTAACGGAATAAAAGACTGGGAGTGAAGCAGAGCCCTTAAATGTGGGGAAAGAACATGCACTGTAGAGATGAGGACCAGGGCTATAAAGAACTCATGAGTGGTCAATTACCTATGCATAGAGAAATATTACCTTCACACCTGGGTAAAACCAGTTTTTTACAAGTAACAGGAGAAGAGAGAGCAAGTATGCAAGATAGGAAAGATGTTTGTTTGACACATGGGAAATTAAGATATATTAGGAACGAATAAACCACCACAAAACTCCAACACAATAAAACAAAACAAAACCAAACCAAAACAAAAAACACAAACAAGGGGGAAAAACTATGTTAGAAGTATACATTTGACCTGAAATGAGAAGCAAGAAGCTGTCAACATCAACATGATTCACCTGAAGGAAAGACATGGATTGCTGATGACATGCTACAGTGTCCCACTCCTGCTGTCATGCTGCAGACTCTGAGACCTATAGAAGCAGTGGAGGGGGAAGAATTAACTCCACAAAAAAGTGAACAAAATCCAAGAAGTTTCTGCATAACAATTATGACGGTATTATTTTTGAGATTTTCCTCTGAAATAGTTTTCTTCCCTCCTTTTTTCTTGTAATTTCTATCACCCAACAAATAAATTCATGATATTATATTAAAGGTGGGGTTTTTTTTTCCTTTTAGTTGAAATAAATATTTTTAAGATAACAAATACCTCTTAATGCTTTTCAGCAGAGCATGCAGCACCTGTGCTGAAGTGTAGATTGTGCCATCTGCTCATGCACTTGGGGAATTTCTGAGCATCAGAGGTACTCCCCATATAGAACATTTATTCATTCTATTCGCATGTGAATTCTCAACAAGTCAATTTAAACAGCAAGTATTTTTCAATGTTTCAAATAGGTACTTTTTTCTAAGTCATATAAGAAGACCATCCACGCTTTAAGTGCCTACTCTAAAAAATAAAATATTAGATGACCTGTAAAAAGGAAAGCAAGATGGGCTTGCCAAAGATTAGGTTCTATATTCTTAAAATTTAGTTATTTGGATGGTCATGGAATATTTTTCCCTGTCAACGTCTCTGATTTGAGTAGAATCTTCCTAGAACTGTGAAATTTCACAGAGGAACAGAACAAGAGATGACTAAAATTATTTTCCTAGACGTTTACTGAAAGAAATAATACCTAAAAGACTGTCAGCCTTTATCTACCCTCAACAATGTATCTTCACTGTAATGTCCTTAAATCCCATTAGTTCCTTGTATCTATCATAGCTAAGAAGATGATGTGTGTTATTCTCCAGTAATGCTGGAAACATCACAAGGTGGCTTTTAATAGGACACTTGGAACGTAAAGCAACATAACAAGAACATATTTGGATCCTAGTTCTTGTTCTTAGAGAAGGATGTAGGACACATGCCTTAGTGCACAATGGGAGTGGGCTAAGAGTGGGGATAACAGAAATAAAGATATTGGAAGTGCATCCAGCACCTTCAGCAAGCAGGAGCTGCTACCTTCAGCAGTGTTTGTAAAGAAGGACAGACACACGCTTGTGGGAAGCTCATTCCTGCTTGGGGAAAGATGGTTCAAGAGGAATGGGCATGTATTCAGGGTGTAATCCAAGGGGCAAAATAAGCCTTGCTGTGTCTTTTACCCAATGTCTTTACAAAGAAGCAGTGAGTAAAAGCATGGTTATAATGCTTGGAAATCACTTTCTGTGATTTTTCTTCCTGTATTCATCTTCATTTTTGGTGCCATGTTTTTGAGGATTGACAGTTATTTACTGAGTTATGAATGGCAGTGTAATATTTATGCTGGAGGCAACATTTTGCATCTCCAGCAACCTGCATATGTGAAGATCATCATACATCTACCTTTTCTAGACCAAGCTAATACCCATAATCCTGCCTTTATTTTCTCCTTTACTCTTCCAAAAAATAGCTACTTGAATTTTAGTTGCTACAAAACAAACATTTATACAATTTATTGTGAAATATATTTGGCACATCCATGTTTCCATGGCAGTATCTAGCTTATTAAAAATTTGTTTCTTGCTGGCATAGTATCTTTAAAGGAAAGCCCTCTCAGGTGTCATGAAGATAATTGCTCTACCTCTTAATAATATTTCAACCACTATGAATTAAGAAACTTTGCTAACTGTCATTAGAATCTCTTCTTATAAATAAAAAGATTCATGCCAATTAGAGCAACACTTTTCCCTATATTTTAATATATTGATGGTTTATTGTTCTGATATAAAACTTTACTACAATTGTTGGTAGAAAACGTTGGACTGAGTCCAAGACAGTGAAGATAAATAAGTAGAAATGGAAATGAAACTCATAGGAAATATTAAATATTATCATAATCTATTTCGTATTTGCATTTCTGTCCATCCTCTTTCAGTATTTCTAATGAAAGAAAACACATTGAATATCAAGAGCTGAACAAGAACTGAAACTCATTTTTAGGATAAGGAAAGTGACATGAAATTGAATAGAACTTTTACCATCAACATTATTCATAAGGACCATTTGTTGATTAAACTATCTGTTGTACTCTCAGCATGTCATATCACATCAATCACATATGAATTTAAATTAAAGCCATATTCCAAAAAATAATAATTGCCAAGTTGCCACATGTGCCATCTGAGTGCTAAATTTAAGCTTTTGCAGTACTTCAGCAGCTGCATGAACCTATGAATAATTCATTAACTGTATGAAATGGTAGATTAGAATTAACCAACTAGTTGCATATTTTAGCTAATGTTTAGAATTGAAGAAATATAACTAGCCAATTCACCAGATACTTCCTAATGAAAAGCAATTATTTTGTGCAATATTTTGGAAGAGCTACTTAATCCTCAATATATGCTTTAGGCAAACAGAGAGGAATTGAGCTAAAATTCAAAATTACAAGAGGAAAAAGAATGTAATAAATGGAATGCAGAGGAAGAAAATGTCTTCAGCTAGATAAGGTACCAGTGGCTTATATGTAGCTCCAGGGCTTCTTGTTCTTGGATATAACAAACAACAGGTGATTTTTTAAGCTTGCTTATGTTCATAATTTTTGTGTAGTTTTAGATTGAAAAATTCATTATATACTTTCTATGCACATCAGAAATTGTCTTTTTTCTCCTAACTAACTAGCATTAAAGTCCATATTGCCCATTCTTGAATTGCCAGAGATATGTTGGTACTGGGCTTGCCTGTTTTTTTGTGGCTGGTAAGCAACAGCAAATATCTGATGGAAGGAAACTGAAAATTTTCTTTGCAGGCACTACATATTCTTGTTCTCAAACAAACTGCCGACACATAAACAGCTCATTTTATACCTATGGGCTCAAAAGTAATGTATTTTTAAAGCCGGGAAAAGGGGTGTAATTTCTCACCATGATGTGACTGAAATCACATGATTTTATAGAATCTTAGGATATCTCATGTTGGAAAGAACTCATGCGAATCATCAAGTACTCATTGCAGGACTACTTAAAACTAAACCACATGAAAAAGTGCATTGTCTAGACCTTCCTTGAACTGTAACAGGCTTTGTGCCATGACCATTTCCTGGGGAAGTCTGTTCCAGTGAAAAACCTTTTCCTAATGTTCATTTTGGACTTCCCCTGACAGAGCAAAAATCAAGCTGTCTGGGAAAAGGACTTCCCCTTTCAGGAAAATGCTAGCTTAGGAACCTGCCAGGGTATTTTTCTTCTCATCACAGGGACAAGTGTGATTCTTGAATCTTCTATTGCACTTTTTGCTTACCTCAGGCTTCTGGGTTGGTCCCTTGCAAACTGGGAGCTGAAAGATTTAGATTGTGGAGCTTGTGAACATATGTAATTGAAACTGGGGGTTTTTTTTATAGTTTTCATAATGGTATTCCCTTTTTAACCTGTGAGAGCAGGTACCATAACATAGTATGCAAATTTGTGACTTTTAAGACTGCAGCAAGAGTCTTAAAAAGGAAATAAGAATTAATAACAGCATGTCCTGTGTTGGAAAGGAGAAGCCCCATCACTGAGCAGAGATATGAAGCCTCATTCTCAGATGGCCCCTTTGCCTGTTTTCTTTGATAGTCATTCTTTCAAGTGTAAAGAGGGTTGTGACACTGTCTGTAATTTGTGTGGGACCTAATGGGTTTTAACTTGGTTTTTTTGTTAACGCAGATGCTTATTCATTCTTAGTGAAATGTAATTTTTATCTAATTATAATTTTTGAATTATTTATAACAGTCATATCCAGGCCTTCATTTCTGGATTATAGTGCTATCTTCCAACTAGTAGAGGAGCACATATCCCACCTGCTATGAAGGGGTCAGGTCATGCCAAGTAGAATTTAGGAAATTTTCTAATTTAGGATATGACACACAAATGTGCTTCCTTGCTTTGAAATGACTGTCTGTAGTAGTAGTAGTAGTAGTANAGATGAGAGAGCCATGGGGACTGCTAACAGCATAGTAGAAAATAATACAGAATGGGAGTACTTTTATTTAGAGCAATATCTGAGTCCTTTGGTATAAAACAATTAAGCTGATGAAATACTCTGATAAAGGGAACTATTTAGAAGAGATTAAGGTACTCCAGCATCACTTTTATTTTTGTTAAAACTGCTTATACATAACATACTAGGGCTGTGCAAGTGCCAGTGCTTTAAAGATATCTAAATGAGAAAACTCCTAGTCCAGGCAAAACATTCAGAAGAAATAAGTGAAAGTGAAGTAGCAACATGAAGTAACAGTGCAGTGGGTATTTTAATTAAAAGCAGTGGATGAACGTGATGGTTGGTCTGATTAAATGTTAGAACAGTCTGCCTGGTGAAAAATCTAATTCACTGAAGTCAACAGGAAAAATTTTCTACACAGATACCCTACTTTGTCAGCCTTTTCTTCAGCTTTTTCCCACCTTGTCAAGAGGATTGTTGAATAAAACATTTAGGGTTTCATAATGCATTACTGTTTCTAACTTCTTTTTTTGTGTGATTTTTTTATGGTGTTATCAAGCATGGACATAGGGAGAGATTTGTTCCATCGCCTAAGCCTCTTTCTATAGTAATTTAAAAAATCTCCCAGTGTGATATATTTCTCAGGATCTCAGATAATTAGGACAATTGGTCAAACGTCACACTCCTGTTTCCACAAGTGTATATGGCAATTAAGAAAATTCTGCTCTATTAAGGTAATTTCATAGTGACAAAAAGATATATTAGTACGTATAATTATAATAATGTTTAGCATTTGCAATATGCCTTCTATCTTAGGATCTCAAAAAGTTCTTGAGAAGAGCTTGTTTTGCATGCAGACTGTGGTTCATCTGCTGCTACCTCTGTGTTACAAATAGGGAAAATAAATTACAGGGAGTTAAAATATGTGCAAAAACCTATGTTTTAAGCTATTGAAAGAGGCTGATTGAAAGAACCAGAAGCAAAATTTTGTCTCTACTTTGGTTCACTATTTCTGATGCATTCAAAGGGCTAGATTGCAAGTTGAGCTGTGTGTGTCAGGCATGTGTCCTCAGAGGTCTCCTCTAGAGTGTACACACAGAGAATGTTTGGCTTTAACCCACCTTATACGTGTTTCAAATAGATGAATCCAAATTTGCACATCATTATTTAAATCTGGGAAAAAATGGAAGAATCATGGCCTACAGACTTGTCTAAGAGGGATAACAGCTCAGAACTTCCCTTGGAGCAGCAGCTTCCTTAACACCTCCTCCTCAGGTCTTGTCTGAGTCACAGTTGTATCCACGGCCTTCTCACGTCTTTAATGCATGGATCCTCTGATGTAAGGACTTGGAATTACGAAATCATTGGCAATGCTGAGAAAAAGCGTCATTTCTGAGAGATAAAAAGTGCATAGGAACAGAGAAATTACACAATTTTGTGTTAGAATTTAAAGATTTTTGTTTTCAAGTTGTAAAAAATAGCAACAATCAAACAGAAAAATTAGGTTTCAAATATTTCAGTTAAAACTTTTTTTTTCCATCTCCAATACTTATCTCTATATCATCATCATCAACTTCTGTATATCTCCAAATCCCCATGGTGTCTTTCAGATACGGTGTTTCAGTGCAAACTTTTCCTTTCTGTGTTATCATTTCAGTTTCCTCTTAATAAACATATACTTAAAATGTTTCTGTTCCATGTGAATAATAATTTTTTAAAATGTAGAATCTGTGAATCCAACACTGAAAATTACCATCATATAGGGTCTATCTAGATGATAGGGAAAGAGACTCCATTAGGCTAAAATAAATTAATTAATGTTACAGTCATCCCAAAGATAAACTACATGAGTGACGTACAAAACATCTGGGGATGGGGAGATAATAAACAATAAATCAATAGTCCTCAAAATCCACACTTCAAATGTTTTGCAGCTGTGTAGAAGTGTCAGAGAGTCTGAATAAACTTGTTAGGAAGAAAATAAGATATTAAATAATGTTTGAGTAGGTACTATTTTTCATTAGAAGAAGGAAGGCAAAATAGAAAGATAAAGAATAAATTTCCCATAATAACAGCAGAAAATCAAGGAGTGATGGCCATGAACTAAAACACAAGAAGTTCCACCTCAACATGAGGAAGAACTTCTCTACACAGAGGGTGGCAGAGCACTTGGGCAGCTGCCCAGGGAGGTCATGGAGTCTCCCTTTCTGTAGACATTTAAACCCCACCTGGATGTGTTCCTGTGTCACCTGCTCTGGGTGACCCTGCCTTGGCAGGGGGGTTGGACTGGGTGATCTCCAGAGCTCCCTTCCAACCCCAACGATTCTGTGATTCTATGGTCATATTAATGGAAACAAGAAATACTTTTTTAAAGCATTTTTGTCCCAAAATGTGCAATTCATGGTCACTGTGTCTTATCAGGCACTTAGAAAAAAGAGTAATCATTGATAGATGATGAAAAACGTTTTGGTATTGAAATTTATACTATTGATATTGAAATGGGTAAAACAATCTATAGGGCATAAGTCAGACTTTCTCTGAGTTTGCAGATTTAAGATGAATCTTTCCTCACAACTACTCTATGAAGGTCTAAAACAGAAAACCTTCCTTCAAATCCAACTTGGAGGTGGGATGTGAAACAATATGTTGTATTGAGCCACAGCCAAGCACTGTGTGCTTTCTGCTATACAGCTCTGGGATGGGGAGGAGGGGGGAAAATAAAAAACCTTGGCTTTGCTATGGGATCAAAGTAAGCATTTAGGTCATGTTTTTTCTCTTATTCAAGGACTCAGGATGTAATATTGGTCACTCTGAACTAGTCCTTTGTCCATAAAGTAGATATTTATTCAATGTTCTTACAGATAAGTGTGATGCAGACAAATAGTGCTTAGACTCCTTCCGTTACTGTCATTTCAAACCTGAGTCCCTTAGCTCAAATCTCTTGATTCTTTCCAGCTGAACTGGAAAAACATGCCAATGTTGTGATGTGAACAAAGAAGGACAAGGAAAACCTGTCTAACATAATTTTACTTGACACCTAAATTATGGTCATGTTGGGTTCAGAAAATAAAGAACGCAGCAGAAACCGAATGGGCCGTTTTTTCTTTAGTGCCAGTACATTCTCTGTTGTCATTTTCTGTATATCAAAAATAGAAAGGTTTTCTTCTGAACTGATCAAAACTAACTAAAATTTTAGGTCAAAAATATTTCTCTCTAGAACTACATTGAGCTTACAACTACCATATTATGTTGAAAAAGTAGTTAATTCCAGTTTATCCTACTAATCCTAATGTTACTATGCTAGATTGTCACTGAACCTGCTTTTATTTATTTTTCATGTTAGCTTGAAAGCTCACCCAGTTTTTGATTTGTATCAAGTCTTCGAAACTAAAACAAACTAGTACCTTTTAAATCTATGCAATGAAAACTTGCAAAATTTGATTTATTGTTTCATGCAACTTTTTTTCGCCTACTTTTAAAAAAGAAATACAACTTTGCGTAATATTCCATTATTGTAATGATCACTGACCTATCAAAATGCATGCTATCATTTTAATGCGTATCTAACCTAGCATAGAATATAGATATGCATGTGACTTAAAAAACACATAAGGAAACTCTGCATTGCTTTCAGACTCTTGTATATGTCAAATAGATGTAATTTCTAGAGATGTTATTTTTTTATTTTATTCTGAGGAACTGAACTGTTCCAAATTCTGTTTCAAGAACCTTGTCCACCTGACCACTGAGGCTAAGGCTGACCACTGTTGGCACACAGTTTAGGAGTGTTGCTACTTACATGAATGAAGAATACGGCATTGCCCCAAGAACCCTAAAGGACAGAAACAACCCACTTTATCTGCCTCTTTGTATCTTTGGCTAACATAATCTCTGTGGACTTGTTTAAAAAAATCTGACTGAGTTACTTTTCTGATTGCTCCAAACTTCATTTCATCAATTTTCCTTGCCTGAAAAGTGCTGATAAAACGCCCCCATTCTGGCTAACTGGGAAATGAACAAAAATATGTCACTTCTACTTTTCTTTCCAATATTAATATTAAAGTTTGAGGGATTTTGAAGAAAATGAAATTTTGAGATGATTAGCTAAACTTGCAGCTTTAATTAATCACAGCCTTAATCCATCATAGTGCTTATGCATACATCAGGATTTTAAACATGTGGACATGAGTTCATGCAAGCGGATTTTTTTTAGAAAAGAAAAATGTCTAAGTAAAGTTTAAAGTGAGGGTTTTTTTTAATTTTCCCATATTTATATAAAATTGTGCAAAGTTGAAATTTCAACAAAATATAGAAAAATATTAATTTGATTCTGATTTTCAGTTGCTGGAAACATCCAGATATTATAAAGGTACATTAAAGAAAAAAAAAAACCAACAACAAATCTTACTCTGTTTCAAAGAACTAGAAACATGAAAGGAAACTGGGAAATTCTGCTCTGATTATCCTTTATTGCCTTACAGTCTACTCACAAAGGGGCCTTGATTTAGTGTCTGATACTTATTCTTCAGGCGTGTTATGGAATTCTCATCAAGGCTAGGGTGATATCACCAGGCTGACCAGAGACATGATGAAATTCCTGTTTACAAAAAAAAATGGTTGTCCCTTGTCTACTGAGAAAAAAAAAATGCCTTGACTTATACATCACTGTCAGTATTTTCTGTCATTATTTATTCCTTTCTGTTTTCTGTGGAAGCCCTTCAGACTCTCTCAGTCCATAAATCATTGGTTATTCTACTGCTTGAAGATACTAGGGCAGCATAACACATTCAAAGTTTTTTTTATCAAGGTCTGTAGAATATTTGCTTAAAAACCAGATAGGTCCACATTAATGAATATCTCTGTGTTACAGGAAAGATGTGTGGAAAATGCATTAAGTACATTGATACCTATTTCAGAGGTTCTTTGTTTTGATTAGTTTGATAAAATACAAGCCATGTGTGTCTTTGGATGCTGAATTTTTGATAACCTAATTTTAAGTGGTTTTTTTTCATAATATGCAGACAAGTGATTGAAAAGCTTTATTATGTTTTGGAAAGCTGTAAAATTTCCCAGTCGATCTAGAGGAGGATGAAGCAGTTTGCAAAAGAAGCAGTTAAAGGAAGAAAATGTGGCCCACAGGGACTGGCTCATTGACACTGCCCCAACAGGGTGGATTAGGTGACGTTTAAATTCTTTACAGCCATTTGAGCCTATGAAAGAAGGAAAAAAGGGAAGAAAAAGAAAAGAAGCTTGTGTGGTAAATAAAAGTCATGGAAAAGGGAAAGGGTATAGAGAGGCCACAACATTTAAGAGTGAATGATTGATTCTACAAGTCAAAGAGTAAAGGTATCTTGTTTTCAGATTGTTTAAGTCTCAATCCTTTGTAAGCAGCCTTTTTGAAGAAGGCTTTGTAGGCAGCTGGTAAGGCCCAGAAGGCCTCTGTGTCAAGAGTATAAAGGTTTCCATTATCTTAGAGCAATTTGTTACTCTGAGATGAAGAAAACCTTTTTTTTTTCTTTTGTATTGCAATTATGAAATTCATAAAAGTTATCTGGTTTTGGGTTTTGTCGCAAAACATCTTGTAAACAGAATAGATTGAATATATATTCACAAGTTGAATAGATGCCTTTTAGGTTATTAAAAAAAGATCTTCCTACCTCACTTCAAAACAATGTGTAATCGTGGAGGTGCATTCTTATCCTCAGAGCCTTGAACTGTGATCAGTTCCTGTGTGCTTTGACAGTGCCACTGGAGATCAGTCTTGCCCTTTTATGAGGGCACTCCAGTAAAGCAGAACAGACTCTTGACCCTTAAGACAACAGTCTAATACTTCTGAAATATGTAGGGTGGAACAAAAAGTGCTTAAAAGAATCTAATTTTGGTTTTGGCTTTGCTTGTTTTTGTTTTTTTCTATGAGCACTCCCTGTATCAGGGTGTCCTGAATTTCTCAATAAGTTTGAGGTTCTAAATACTTTTGGAGAAGAAGTGCAACTTCCTTCAGAACCCTGTACATTACTCTCTGTTCAAGCTTTTCTGTGCAGAATGAGCAGCATACCATGCACATGGTTTTGCCTCTTTCACAGCATAAAAGTCCTATACAACTGCCCTTACATACCAAGACCCTCTAAATGTGCTGGATCCTACAGCATGGTCTGTTTTTCCCTCTTCTCAGCAGTTTGTCTGTTGCTTGAGTCACAACAAGGTTAGAGATCTGCCTTACGTTTTCTTGTCTTCCCCTTTTTTACCCCAAATACATCCCCCTTTTTTATATCCACAACAACTACTATCCACAATAACTAAAATAATTTTTTTTGAAAGATTTATTGAAAGATTTTTTTGTTTGCTTGTTTGTTTGAAAACTCGATCAACAAGGAAAGTCATTCAAAAGTGCTAGGCACTGAAAGGAGGTGCTTGGGCTTCATGGCCAAATCTAGTTTGTGCAATGTTTACTCTGTTACTATGGGGAAATTGTTTATATACATAAAGCAGAGCACACCATACTTTCATGTATGCTAAAAGCCAAACTCCCACTGCAAGGTTCATAATAGCAATCAAGCTGTTCAAAAAAAGTTCCTTTAACAAGACTAAGACATCATTTGCCTGGTGTGGATTGGCTTAGAGAGAGCACGGGTTACTAGTGCTTTTTTGGACTGAAACCCTCTTTTGTGGGAATTTCTCACCTCATTTTTTCTTTATGAATTAGGCAAATCTGTTACTTTCTCTGAAATAAACTGCTGATGTCACTTTCTGGAAGTCCCTTGGTTGTTGGGGTGCCAGACTGTGCCTATTTGGGGATGGATCCAGTCAGGGTCATGCCGATCTCTGTTGTGGAGCCACTGGGAGTTACTGCTTTTGGAAGAGCAGAACATCACCCTGAGCTGCTCAGGGTACACAAGGAGAATCATTTATCTTTTACTATGGTGCAGTGTGCCCTGACAGTATGTCTGGCACCTCTGCTCACCAAGGGAGAGATGGGACAGCAGAGAAAGACGCTGACTCCTATTCCACACTTCACATTCACTGCTTGAAGGCAGGGAGCAGTGCAGAGACTTTGGGATGAGGAAACATAATTGCCTCCGTGCACAGTGCCACTCTGCTCACACCTGCATTACCTGTTTCTGAGTTTGGCTCTTTTTGCCTGGAGAACTGTCATGCCTCATGGCTGCAGGGCACTCTCTCCCAGGGGAATTTAATTTAAAAACCCATAGTTGACAGACAGGCACTGATGCAGTGTTATTGCATGGCTCTTGAAAAGGCAAAGGCTCACGTTTTCTAGCCCTCTTTTGTGGTTTCAAAACTCAGTGAATATAATAGAGGCTTACCTTTATTGCTACGGGATTACATTTTTATACTGAAACACAGGTGCGCTCTGGGGTTTCTTTGCTTTCTGACAAATGACTAGAGTTGTTCACACTAATGGTTAGCTACTGGCCATGTAACACCCTGAATAGATTTCCTTACAGTAATTATAATAGTCAGACAAAAAAACAGACTTTTAAATTACTGAACTGACTTGCTGAAATGTTGAAGGTAAGATATCGTAGCTATCTGAGAAAACTTTAAGTATGTGCTTGCATTTCTATTTGTAGACTGTTATATTTTTTAATGATATATTTATGGCTTGAAGTGAGTAATGTTTTATATACAGGAGAAATAGTTAATGTGTTTAGATGACTCATACATTAAACCTAACGTCATTGAATTTTACTCCTGCCTCCATTTCCTGGGAAACGAAATTCTTGTTAAAAAAATTTTATACTGAAATAACATCTTACTGAAATCTGAACCACAACTGACACTTTGTTACTTCCTTCATCCCGTTAGGAGAAGCATATGGGAAATATTAAGATGCAGCAATGTAAACACTTTACATTGACCCCTTTTTAAAGGAACAAAATCACTTTACTGCAGGAAAAAACTGCACAAAAATGTACTTCTATTGAGTCATTTATGAGTCCCCTGCAGGTGTTAGACCAGATTGCAGTTCCATTTGCACAGCTATATAGAGAAAATACTGCACACAGTTTTTCAGGTAAAGAAGGCCAAATTTGTTGATCCTACTGCATCATATCTTTGGACTTCCTATTGATTTTCTCATAGAGCGACTTCACATGAGAAACTAAAGAAACTGAAATGGATAAAGCCTGGGGCCAGACTGAGAGTAATTGTGTAAGAACTCTTTTTTCCTATAAGAACTCTTGAGAGCCACAGTCACTGGGAGTGTGGCTGTGTGGGAGTCGTGATACTCACAAGGCTGTGCTAAGGCATTACCAGAGAGATGCCCCATCAAATCAATTTTTCTGGGCAATATCTCAGTCATCTGGTTTTGATTATTACATAAGTGTTCTGTCAGAATCTGAGGCATTTTGTGGGAGACCATGGCTTTTTGGAATGGTTGCTAATATTATACAGGGATTTATCATCTATAAGGAGTGTTCAGTTAATAGGTGCTTTGTCAAAGTATTAACAGGACAGAAAGCCTTGACCTACTGAAACTAAAGACTCTTGGACTCTGTAGCTCAGGCACATATTGCAAGAGTTCAAAAGTGAAGTCTGAATCCTATATTGTTGTCACTTATTATGCTCAATACGAATTAGGTAAACAGTTTATAATGTATTAAAATACTTCTTTATTACAGGCAATAAAATCTTTGCCATTTTTTCTGTTACATGATACTTTCCCGCATCATTTTCTTAATTATTTGATTCCATAATATTAAGTCTAAATTTTAAAAGTCTCTGTTTTATGCCCTTGTATACATAGTTTTTGGAGACACTGTCCAAAAGCATTACACAAAGGATGCATTATTTAATAGACCAAAGGTCAAAATGTTCATGATTCAATGTGCCATAGGTCACTACATTTTGAAATGACTGCATATTTCCTAAATGATGCCTAGTTCTGAAATATATTTAAGGAACTGACAACACATCCTGTAGTTTGGAAAAACATAAAGACTTCAGAAATGCTTTGAATGATGAGTTATGGGGTTTAGGGAGTATATATTTCTTTTTTCATATCCTTGGTGGGAAACCAGATTTTCAGATTCTTTATCACTCTTTAGCATTATTTTTGCGTTTAATATGGTCCCTGAGGAGTTCTTCTGCAACACTTTTAGGCCATATTTTTTATTTGTGTTGCAATTCTTAATGACATTTTGATGGGTCCATACTGAGTCAGATTTTTTTGTTATGCCCTATGTATTTTCTTCTTTCAAAGGGATAAATGGGATTATCTGGCTGTTCTGATGTGATATATTTTAGAACTAAACAGTCCTAATATCCCTGTGAGTTACAGTCCCTTCTTTCCTCCCCTTTGCCAATACAGAGTCTCATGTTTTTGTTGTTGTGTCTGGTTTGTTGCTTGGTTGCTTTCGGTATGGGATACTTAATTTGAGGTTTCAGTAGCTGAGAGTAGAAGAAATTTAGGTCAGTTTTGGACTAGTGTTTACACAAAGATTATGACTTGTGTTATCATTAAATGACTGATAACCAGTGCTCTTTTTTCTGCCTTTTTTTCCCTAAATACAGTACTTTTTGAAACTCTTCATGGACTATGTCAGGGTCCTGAAGGAAACAGAAGGGAAAAGTTTAACGTAAGATTTTTTCCCTTAAAAAATGAAAATTGTATCTTTTCCATGATAAGTCAAAAATTTATTTGATCTTTCAGTCACTGTAAATGCTGCCAAAGATAGCCATTTTTTATTAATTTTCACCTACCTTGTGAATCCTGAAGGATTACTATGAGTTAAATTTAAAAAATTACTAAGTTATTAATCTAAAGATATTTCATGGAATCTGTACTTACAAAAAAAACTCTAAACTTTGCTGGTTTATATTTTTCAGAATATTGTCAATACAGTCCTATTACATTGAGGTGTGTACAAAATTACCTTGTTTTCAGCACATAGCAATAGAATGTAGGGTGCAGCAATTGCTATTTTCCATTAGAAATGATTTGCACAAATATGAAAATTATTAGTTTTCTTAATGTCCAGGAGATGTATTGATTCATGATTGCCAAAGCCAGGTGATCCTTAAACATCCTCTGCCTCTTGGGAGTAACAGTGAATTTGCAGTTTTCCACCAGACATGAAAAATCACTATGCTGTGTCTAAAAGTTATTTCCATTGTAGTTCCATTGTCACCAGTCCCACCAGGAAGTCTGATTAGTGGACTGGGTAAGCACTGCTGCTTTCCTCCAGTGCTTATGCAAGAGATTGGTTTAAACAGCTACTGATCTTTAGATATGAGCAACCTGAGCTGCTAAATCGACCCAGCACAGCATTCTTATTACATCTTATTTACCTGGCTGTAGGAAGAAAAAAATGCGCAAGTGAACTAAAAAGTGCAATATGAATTGTCTTTAAATTACTTTGACAAAAGCTTGATAATTTTCATTGTAGCAGTTTTATCAGTCAGTGTCATCACACAAGAGCATGAAAGTTCCTGTCTGTCATACTCAAGGCTGGCGTTCTTTCATCTTGTCACACTTAAGTAATGTAGGTTGACAAGCCCCTGCATGATGAAGATTCCACATAAAAAACACTGAAAAAGCCAAATAGTGCACCTAAGCTGTGCCTGTAGCTCACAGTGTCACAGGCTCAGTCCTGTTCTGTGGTGAGGTGAACTCAACTTGTAGCATGTTACAGAAAGATTGCTGTGGATAAGGCTTCTAGCTGAGTGTCAGAGATGATTAATGAGACAGATGAGAGAACATCCTCCTTTTGACACTAAGGGGCAGATAGAAGAGAATGAAAGAGTGAAGGAAAGCAAAACGTATATCTGAAAAATAACGAGGGTCAGCAAAGCTCTGGTCTCAAATTAGAGCTGTATGTTGGTCCATTTGTCGTTGTAACTTGACCCCTTCTATCTGATAAAGGACTTTTAGGGAGAGATGGTAACAAAATGTCCCCTATAGAGAAACAAAAAGGATTAATAGCTTTAATGGAAAGAAACACAGTAAGACCAAAGCAGAATGCAAGTAAAAACCCAGAACTAGGTGTTTCTCAGAATGAGCTATTTTTTTCTTCAGCTCTGAGATGATTTAATGGAGACAGGAAAAGATTAAGGAAAGTATCTTCAGCAAGGCTTAATTAAAAAAATACATAAAAGACTAGTAAAAGAAACAGGTATTGCTGAAAACGGTTTATAAAATACATAGCAAGTTCTAACAGCACAGGGGAGTTCATGACCTACTCCCTCAGCTTCTTGGAGGGGGTGGATCAAAAGAGCACAATCAATATGAATGTCAAAAGTCATGGGAGAGCTTTCTGTTAATGCTGTAAAAGAAAAGGATCATTCCTCATTCACTGAACTTATTCAAATGAATACTTTTGTTATTAGCAGACAATTTGTAGGCAGTTATTTTTTTTAGATTCATGAGTTTGTCATAATCACAACCATTGAGTAATTTCCCATCTGTATAAAATGTATCAGACCTCACGAGAAACGTGACTGGCAGACTAAATTGGATGAAATCTTTTGATTTGGGAGTATGTAGCAACAAGTTTATTAAAGAGCAAAACTAGTCCTTGGGATGCTGCAATATTAGTCCTACAATGAAGAGGGCACTCATATTTTAAAAATGTAAAAATTTTAGAAGGATTTATGTCCCTAAAATATTGTAATTTTTCTTTATTAAAAAGAGCAAGAAATTAATAGAGTAAGAAATAATTTATTGGAAAACATAAAAATTAAAACCTTACTGTCGGTAACTTATGACTTGGTTAAAATTTGCATTTATCTCTAGTATAGTTCATTTGCGACCTTCATCGGGGAATGTGCAGTACTGTCAAAACATCTTAAAACGAAGATTCTTCCAGAACAGTTTCTTTTTAGCATATCACAAATAGCTACTGATACTGTAATTGAATCACATTTGTTTAGCAAGATGGTTTTCTGAGTGTTTTTTGAGCATGAGTTCTTTCTGTTCATTAAACAGCAATGTTATATAAGGTTAGTGCAGCAGATAAGTAACTCATATGAAATAAAAACAAAAGCTTAGTACATTTTAAAATAATATGGTGATCTTCAAATCTGAGATGTCATTTACAAGACAGAAAATGTGAATGTACTGTTTTCACAGCTATAACGGTCCAGCCTATCAGTGCAAATTGGTTTATATAAATACAGTTATTAAATAGCTTTCATTTTGGTTTGGTATGTTTATCAAATGGATCAGTATGAAAATAATTTTTGTCATAGATAACAGAAAACACTTTCCAGAGGAAAAGAAATTAAACAGTGTAGTTCTTACTTCCATCCAATCACTGGAAAAGGATAGTTAAAATAAATATTTCTTCAGACTGGCCTCATCTTGGCCTTTTGAGCCCTCCCACTAAACTCTATGTGCCCAAAAAAAAAAAAAAATCATGGAAGAGATAGATACTTTTGCCTGAAACATAAAAGACATAAAAATAGACATATTTTCTCTTAACCATGTTTGGAAAAGGGAAGTATGTTGAAGTT
Source organism: Ifrita kowaldi (assembly GCA_013398055.1). NCBI lineage: Eukaryota > Metazoa > Chordata > Aves > Passeriformes > Cinclosomatidae > Ifrita > Ifrita kowaldi. The sequence goes on from VZRS01012850.1 coordinate 323,608, forward strand.
CAAAGAGATCTATACTTAAACAGAAAGATTTAGTGGACAAAAAGCAAAAAACATTTACATGTTTTATCTTAGATAAGAAACTAATATTCTAGTCAGGTTGTGTAAGGTAGCCCAAAGGTATTCATGTGGCACTATATAGAATTGTTTCAATATGAAGAAAGAGAACACAATACAGAATGAATACTCATTCTGTAGAGCTCATTACATGAATTAAGAATTTTGTTTAATAAATTGAATCATTAATACATAAATCACAAAATTAATAAGTTCTTCCCTGTGTCAGAGGGAGAAGCCTCATCTCTTTTTACTGATGTTTTTTCAAGAGATTTCAGTGTTCTCTTCCTCTTTATAATAGAATCATTACCCAGCTTTACGACAATGAAAATATCCTCAGTTTTGCCTTTTATTTTTAGAAACTTCCCAGTTTCTTAATCTTCCTATATATCTTGGTTTAGGAAAGACAGTTTCTTGAAACTTTTATTCTAAGATTCCAATTAATGAAACGCAAATTCTCTAGACTCAAAAGATAATTTTCAATTAGGTAAAATAGGAAATGAACTTTTATTTTACAATTTTGACAGTAAAGCAAGTTACAAATTCTTAAAACTTGGATGAGAGAAGGCCTTTGAGGGGTCAGTACAAGAGTCCATATCACAAAATATACTTTATCTGTGACTTTTACAATAGGCTGGTATAATATTTTAGCTTCAGAAAGACTTATCCATTGAGAAAACATGAGATGGAAGGGAGATAGGCAGGTAGTAGTACTCAAATAGTACATAGTAGGATCTTTCTTTCCATAGGGAAGTCTGAAAAAATTCCAAAGAGGACGCATTGGTAAGAGCTTCTGATGGGGAGAGGTGAGGACCAGAAGCATCTGGAAGCAGTTCATGCAAGAATGGAGGGACATAAGTGAAATGCAAGAGTTTGGCTACTGGAACTGGGTATGAAATTGTTCTGACATATTGACACCTTTACAGTGAAGCAGAAGAATCACTAAATACACAGCTAGGAGAGCAAATGTTGTGAATATACGTATGTTAATGTGGATTATTTTCTGGACCATTGAAAATTACTTTTTCACTTCTTATTTCCCACAGCACATTTTTATTTAATTGAAAGGTAAAAGTGATATAATATTTAATTATCTAAAATTTAGAGAAAATCTGAAATAGAAACAAACCCACCTAAGAAAGCAACAAACCTGGTGAAAATGCCATTAAGAAAAAGCATTACTGATCCAGTTTTTCCTTTTTTTTTAAAGAAATAAATGAAGTAAAGACCTTATTTCATCATTTAAATAGCCATTTATGGAGAAAAGCAATATAGAAAAAATGCAAGGGAGAAAGACATAGAAAGAGTCAGGGAGAAAGGTATAGAAAGGATCAACACCTACAAGCTGATGCCGAATTCAAACAGTGAATAAGACCTATATTTTTTAATATAGTGTGTATTTATCTACTTGAGAAACTTCCTGCAAGTAATTAAATTTAGGAGATAAATAAATTATTGAAGTGAGATTTGACCAGATATGCGAAGTTCTTTCTTCACTTAATTTCCATTTAATGTATGATGCTGCTCTATAGAGGAAAAAGATTGGCACACTTTGTATTCTCATCTGGCTGCATTTAAATTGAAAGCTATATTTACAGTTTTTATTTTGGCAAAGCACTACAGAGAACAAAGAAAGACTAATTGTACTCTCACACATTTTTAATTCTGGAGAAATTCCACTTACTTGCTTCAAGTTGCTCTTCTTCCATACCAAAGAATATACTTTGAACTTGGGTTACGTGATACCAACTTCCTTTTCTAGTATTTCCAGATGCTTATGATTTTTTATTTAACATCTTTAGCTGGATCTGCATGTACATGCTGAGATTTCTATCCAAGGCACAAATTTGCATTTCCTTTCCATCACAACCACAGTTCAGCTGAGAGTTGTGATGAACTTGTGCACATATGGGCTTAGTCTGAAATGAAAACAGAATATGGCTGCAAACTTCCAAATCCTATAGCTCAGATACTATCACTATAACCTCATACAGTCTTTGTAAAATAGAAAAATATTCTTGTGCTTTCATTGCATGAATAATAGATCAAAGGTCTATTTGGGACACAAACACAATCACGCCACATTATCAGTATTTGTTTTACTTATTTTTGTGGGTACATTAGAGTTCAAAAATTTGTCTTATTCTACTAGAATAACCCATATTAGAATTTCCCACACTGAGTATGACGATACCATAGGAAAGACTACCTAACCTCTGTATTGGTTCGTGTTAATGGTTTGTAACTGGAGTGATGTATTTCACAAGAGAAGGAGAAAACGGGCATGATCTGATTTTTTCCATTCCTCCTTTTGTTGTTTTCACTTGTTGGAGGGGAGGTTTTGAAGCCATCTGACCATTTATGGCCTCAACTAATATGTGTGCATCTTATGTTATAGTGACTGTTGCTTATGTTATGCTGACTCAGCTCTCTGGATCTTCTCAGGCATTCTGGAGAGATTCTCATTCAAATTAGACACACAACTTCATTTAAATCTGTTGGTTTCAAGTTGAGAACTGAAATCTTTGTTAGGATAATTGTGAAGAGAAGATGAAAAGCTATGCATTCAAATATATTCAAGGTCATTTTTTTAAAAAAATGTGTGAAAGGAAACTTTAGCAACAGAGCATGAAAAGATGTAAAAACTTTAACTGAGTGCCTTCTTTCTCACATTTCAGAAAACATGCCCATGCTCTTTCTTATACTGTCTTTCCCTATTGATGTGTTTAGTAAAAGCATTTTAAAGCTTTGAAATAAAGACATGGTCTACTGAATTCTGTGATGCTGCGAGGTACTCAGTTTTTCACTTAAATAAAAACCTATATATTCTCAGGCTTCTGGATGCATATAATTGAATCAATGCTTAAAAGCCAATAGGTTCTTGGATGCTTTCAATTAAATTTAGTGCATGAAAATAGCTTTTTTCTGGCCAATACTCACATATGCTCTTAACGCAGCATCAGTACTCTTCTTATACGTGCATGTATAAATCAGGAGTGACTCTAATAGTCTTTAGGGCCATGTACTAGAGAAACACCAGAATGAGACTAGAATCAGGATTCAAAATTCTTTTGTGACTGTAACCTAATCAATAATGAATTTGCATTAGTTTTGGAAATGTTAAAGTCAGGAAATGGTATCAGACTTTAATTTATTTTAGCAGATGTGTGTGGGTTAGTCACAGGGTCCAGAAATCAAAGTAATGTACACCTGGGAGCTCTGCTACCAAATGAGCTCATCTAAGTGTGGGATGCAAGTAGAGCAAACCTGGTGAACAACTTGTCAGCGTGCAGGCTACAGCCCTGGAGCCTGTTCTTGACAAGGGCCAAAATACTTTTCTTCAACCTAGATTTTTATGAAAATATATTCTGTATGCGATAAGCAGAGGTAGCCTTGGTATTGATTCAAAACTAGGTAATAAAAGCCAGGAGCCATTCCATTTTAGCCTCTTGAAAATGGCTCAAGATTTTGTCCACAGGGATTGGATTTAATGATCTTGATAGCTACTGACACATCAGTCTTTTCAGAATCCTTTCTGTCTGTATAATTAAATTGAAAGCTGGCACCAGGGAATCTCAGGCTCTGTCAGGTAGTGTATGTTTTTCCTGGCCTAGAATGGAAAGACTGTACAAGCAATGGGGTATTATTCTGCTTCACTGGATTGGAGGAAAAAGAAGAGAGATTGGTAGCAAGCTTTTTGTCCATGGGTCGATTCAGTGTTCCGTTCACTAGATTATTGTTATTAAGGGTTCCTGTCTGAGGACTGTTTTCTCTGACATACTTTGTTTGCATGTGTTCATTTTAAACAACATGCTATATTTTTATGTAAACTGGGATCAAAGAAGAAAGTCTGCCTTTTTTTTTTTTTNAGTGAAATTCCCTCCATTTTCCTCTCTTTGTAGATGTTGGCAGGTCTAATTTGTCAACTGTGTGACACCATTACACACATACACCATTTACAGTCCAGCTGCCATGTAGATTTATAACAAGGTTGGCACATTAGGAGACACACAGACTTTTGCTCCTAGAATACTATTTCTACATCCTAATTTGTCTAGTTTTTTATCATTATTTCTCCATTCCATACATACAAATATATAGGTATATGATCAAGGAAGTTTTGTTTGCAAATGTGACAGCTACATGGATAGATGCTAATAAAATAATGCTTCCAAATATCTTCAAAATAGAGACAAAGAAAACTGAGTGATCACAATGCAGTTGCTTTTTAAATAATTTTAATGCAAATTTTCTCTGAAGGGGAAGAATGATTTTTACTCTGATAGAAGAGAATAACTTTTTTTCTGATATGTAAAAAGTCTGAGTTAAAGTACTTTCCAATGAGATAGACTAATAGAGCTGGTGGATAATAATAGAACTACATTTTTAAGCATTCTTTGCTGTTAAAAAGTTGAAAATATTGAAGAGAATATGTATTTTGGGAAAATAAACTTCATAGCTTCTCTCCAGATTTACAGTCAGGTCATTCCAGGATGTCTACTGAAGCATGGAAATCAAGTCACTAAATATTTATATGATGTTAACAAGAAATAATTGCAAATAAACATCACGTAGATATTTGTGATGACAAATCTTACCTCCCCAGAATTCGATTTGTAGGCTGTTTTTTGAGAATTTACCAAGCAATAATTTTCTCTTTTATACATAAAAAATGCATACAGGAAATTCCAAGTCATCTGGGAAAGCAGTAAAACCTTCCTGCACTCTTTTAAGCAGAACACAATTTCTAAAATTATGTCTATTATGATGTACACATGTGCCATCTGCAGTGCCTGTTCATTTATTAATTCAGCTTCTTTTTAATCCTACAGTGCATTTTTATGTATTTTTACCATATTAAGGACCTTGACCATTTCACAACAAAGTGGGGCCTTTAATAGCAAGGGCAGAGCATTCATTCTGTTCCCTCACAGAGGAGTTAGTGTGGCACTGTAAAGAGGGTAATGAATAGCAGCAGAAGTTCTAACTCCTCTTGGTAAAATTGCTCCCTCTATTCATGCATTTGAGAGTCTTTAGCCAACAGAAGAATGACTTGAATTTACTGCCTTTCTTTGCCATAGCTGTACTTAATCTTCAATTAGAAGGTCTGGTGGGACCTTCCAAACCATGTAGATCTTGAAGGTTACACCACACGGAGTGGTAGGCCTCTAGTGGTCTAGAAATGTGCATCCCCTTAAGCATTTCCAAGTTAGTATTACTAGAGGAAAATGGCAGAAATTAAAGTATGTAGTATTTTATGGGCAGGGGAAGAAAGGTAAAAATCCTTCTCTATTAGAATGACTAAAGTGAGACACACTGGAAATTGTGCCTCACAAAACTGATAAAACATTGTGATTGTTCTTACTGTTATTTCTTTTATATTTTATTTCTAAATTTAAATAGTAATTCAGATATAAACTCTTATGTCAGACAAGTAATTATTTCTGCTTCCCTGGAGTTGGTCTGAACTACCGCATCTAGTCAGTTGTTCAACAACCGCTGCTGTTTCAGGCTTCACACTGAGAATTGGCTCTGGTGTGATAAAGCAAAAAACTCACACGTTCTCTTTTCAGTGCTCTCCTATTTTGTTTCCCTTTAGAGCAGTCTGAGTCTCTTCTTGGTTTTCATTAAGCAGGTCCTTCTTAAACTAAGTAAATAACAATATTTCTTGCTTTGTGGTTACTAGATCGTCCCTTTGTGAGCATCAAGAACTTACAAGTATGGAAAGGGCTGTAAAAATGCTCACATTTTATATAAGCAAGATTATTTAATTTTTTGTGAGGATGTAGATTTTATTGGTCTTTAACACAATCTGAAGACTCTCTTGTATAGTAAAAAAGATTGCTAGAGTAGCCTTGTTGTAGCATGACATACTGTAAAAGAAAAAGTTCAAGACAGGCAGTGCACAGTATCTGGTCAAGACAAATACAGTTAAAACATTAAAGATCTTAAGAAGTATGCCAAGCAACTCTCTGCTTTAAATTGCTGTGGTATATGCAATTTTATTTAAAGTGGGTTTGTGATTTGAATCAGACCATTATAATACATGTAATTGTTCTAATAACAGAAGTCTAAAATGTACTGAATATTCACCGAGCTTCATTATTTCCTTTGCCCTTTTGAAGGAATTCTCGGTAAAAAGAGCTTCACTTTTAAACTCATTTTGTTGCATAGGCAGCCATTTGTCTTACAGTTACACTTACATTTTGTCAGACAGAAATTCTGTTTATCATCTATGAATATTTAGATGTTCCATTGTCAGGTTATTCCATTATGAATATCTCCAATCCCATAATTCTTCCTATGACAAAGGGAAGAATAAATACTGGATAACATCTAATTTACTTGTAAAAGCCATCTGGAGGGGTGAGTAGGGGGGAAAAATAGTTTGTGCAGTTACTAATAATGAACAAGAGAGCTGTCCAGAAGAAGAAGACTCCTGCTCCTGTCAGATTTGGTTTAAAAATACTTTTGGAAGCCTGGAGATACTTGACAAAAAGACAAACCTTTTTTCAAGGTGCAATGGATGCTTACCTTTTTATTTTTCAACAGTAGAGAGACGTGTTAAAGAAAGTGCTGACTTCTTGTTATTTGAAATCTTTGTTCATGTCCCTTGGTGGTTCTCAGATCATTGCCCTCCTCCTCAGCACAAAAACTTTCAATAGGGGACTGACTGACCATCTGTAAAGCAGTTCAAATGTTTTATTCCAGCTGAGAGGAATTTCATATTGTTGTGGTTTTGGGATCTGAGATTCAATGCATTGGCATTTTGTAGATGGATCTAAGAAAATGATGTGAACAAACAGAAAATAGAAAGACAAAAAGGGATAATTAATGAAACAGAATATATGCTGCGTACTTGCTAACCAGAGGTAGAAATGTAAATATTGATGTCATAAATCTAAATATGTCTATTTAGCCCTCAATAGACTTATTAGTCATTTTTTCCCATACATTGCCTACAATCTTATTCTGTGTGTGCATATGTGTGTGTGTATACATATAAGTATGTGTGTGTATGCATAAACTAAATTTTATCTATCTATACTTAGCCATTTACAACTATTTGAAGCAGTCTAATGATCCCAGTGTTCTTCAAAGTTACTTAGACTGGTTGTAATGTCACTGCTGCATTTACTGAACCTAGATATGACTGTAATTAGCACAACCCTTTCTCATAAAAGGCTTTAATTTTGGAAAATTTTTGTCCTTCATTCTGGATCATTGTTCAGGTAAAGAACAGCTCCTGAGCTATAGAACAGTTGTCAGAACAAATAAAGTGTTCATTGTTTGGTAAGTGGAGGGGACTTTTGCCATGTTATGGCTTTTTAAAACAAGGGGTTTTTCTGCTTGCTTGATTTTCTTAAAAGTGAGGAATTTTGGTTATGGAAGTAGTGAAACAGCAGTAACACAAAATTTACCCTGTAAGGTAAGGTGCCTTATCCAGTTATTAGTATATATTCTTTCATAAAACAGTGTGATTGTGAAGAAAAAATGAATTTTAATTGGTACCTCAGTGCTTTGAAAAGAGAATCTTCAATACTTGTTCATGACACTTGAGCTTTTTTTTCACAAATGAAAGCCGTGAAAGAAAATTGTATGCCCTGTGTTCTGGAAGATCATCTATCTTGTATTTGAAGATATTTTAGTTAAGATTGCTGTTGTGTCTTACTGAGCTTACACATCTTTGTTCCTCTTGTAACACATGATCTATTGAAATGTCAGAAGAATAAAGAACTATATTGAGGAAGCAGTAGAAATAATTTTGTGTTGACTGAGGTCAAGAGTTTAATGAATTATTTCAATTTTTTGTGTGTCAACTAGAACCTTTCTGTTTTAAAAGATTTAAAAACAAAGATGATTTTCCAAGGCTATAGTAGTAAACACTTCTTAAACACAGAGAAGTTTTGCATAAATTGTGTGACAGCTGAATCAGGTAGAGGTGAAGCTGCCACAGCTCCATGTTCCCAGCTCCAGCTACTACCAAGCATAACCACACACACAAATTCATGTGTGCACCCAAAAAATGGCCTTTAGATGTAGTGTCAGACTCAGCCTACCCACTAGTGGGACCTTCTCAACCCAAGCACACATTTTCACACGCGCACACGTGTGCCCACACACGCGCTTCCCTCTCAGTTCTCTGCCCTAGCACTTCCAGTATCCACCTTTCACACTCTGGTCTTTCCATCTCTTTACACAGACTTATGGCCTCTTTGATCCCTGGATCTCCCTGGCCTACCCAACTCACCCTCCAGCCCAGCCTGGTGTTTTTCCTGGCATGTGCTGACATGCAGAACGTCACACATTCCAGTGCTGGCCCACACACATGTGGCTCCTGTAGGCCCTGCTCCTACTCCAGTTGCTGCCACTCAGACATCCCACATCCATGTTCACAAGACACAGAGCCTCTTCCACAGGAAAATAGTCAGAAATGGAGTTTAATAAGACAACAGAACAGATCAGCTACAGGGAATGGCCTGTTGAATCCCTGCTTGTTACCAGCTTATTCTATCCCCTTATGTCTCTGTTTTCCTAGACTTGCTCCTCCCCAAACCACTCAGGTACTTGAGAGTTTTTCCCTGGCCTGGCAGCAATGGGTGCCCACCCCAGCCATGGGGCTGGTCATCTCCTGTGATACCTTGGGTAAAGTTTGGTCCAGGGTCTCTGCCGTGTCCGTGTGCCTCTGTCCTGGACCTTCAGTTTACCAGAAAAACCAGTGAAAGGATTTGATCTTCTCATTAGACAGAAATTTATTTGTTTTCTTTGTTTAACTGTTTTGAATGAAGATTTCTGTTGTTGAATTGAGTATGTTCATTCCCCATGCCAAAAACAAATACAAACCCTAAATATATAAACGATTTCCTTCAGCATTTAGGTTTCTGTTGAGTTTATAAATCAGCTAAGTAGTAGGACCATTGAGGTAGTACTGGAAAAATACAAGCTGAAGGTTTCCAAAGGAAAAGCATGAGAATCAAGGAGGCCTGTACTGACACTGGAAGGACTTCATCCTTCTACTTGTTCTGAATGCAGTCCTGATAGATTTTTGTTGTTGATGTTGAAAACTCTCAAAAAACAGTATCGTGATGTCTCTCTATAAGGACAAAAGCAAAGGTGATCTTTCTTCATGTCTCATATTCCTGATGAGAGCACAACAGAAGGCAAATTCTACTTCCTCTCTTTGAAATCATGCAGTTCATAAGTGAGGTGCGAGGAAGGAATATATGTGTAGAAAATTCCATAATTTTCAAAGCATGGAGAATTTTTAAAATTTGTACTGAGAACTGTATTGGAACAGTTTTCCCAGCTTAAAAGACAAGCTTCCACCTTTTGTGCCTTTGGGAAACATAAATATGAGGTCATTCCATTAAATTATGTATACCATCATTTTTTAATTTACTATTCAATGAAAGCATATATAAATATGAATTTATAAATAAACATCTTCCTGACAGTGTGTATAAAATAAAACTTCTTATTTATCACCCATAAAATCATAAGGTGATGATTAAATGGACTGGAAAAAAAATCTGAATGATTCTTTAATAGCTAATTTTCCGAAGGCATTGTTAACCTTGAAATAGAAAATAACATTACTAATATCAGATATTACCTAAACAGGGGCAGGGGGAGGGAAGACCATGTTTAGAATTTGGTCACAGAAAATACAGCTTAAAGCTCAGGCCTAAACTATGTGAAAAACATTTGAAATCAGTTTTACTGCAGATGTTTAGTGACTAATTTGTCTATAAAACAAAAGATGTACAAAACCATAGATGCCTTCTTCAAATTTTCCTTTATACAATTTGATTTTAATCCCCAGTTTTAGGACGTTTCTACACCTGACTTTTAGATAATAAAATTATGATTTCTTTAGTAGGCCAGCATAAACAGAGGAGGAATAGAAAACACAATTAATTCATTCAACATGTAGGATTTTTGAAATGCAACTTGCAGGAAAAAATTTGCTCTATTTTTTTGTTTGCAGTCTCCAGTGATTTCTCAGACAAAAAATAAAACACTCTACAGGATTGCTCTATATTTTAAAATGCCGTATTTTTCTCTTGTGTTTGTGGTTTGGGAATCCATTAGAATAGAGTGCATGTTGGCTATAGCAGCTGCCATCAAATACGGCAGGGGAAGAGAAATGAAAACCACATCCCTTTCCAAACAGAAAATTAACATAATTGTAAGAGACTCATGCCAGTGAGCTCCACCAGAAGCTCAGGTATGTGAACATGAGTATAAACAGTAAGAGGATGCTCCATATTGACTGGGATATTATTAGCAGACAACATGATCAGTAGGAAAAGTAATATTTTCAGTTTCCAGTGGAGCTGGTAGTGGGCTGGAGCACCAAGAATTGGGTGGTGACTGCTATTCTACCTCCTTCACCAGCCTCCTGATGGTGGTCCCAAAACCTTCCCCACCCTTTCCAGTCCCTTATTGCCACCTGTGTGTTCAAAGAACACTGGAACTCCTGCCATTGCACTTGCTAGTTTTTGCAAAAGAAAAACCCAAAACCAACAAAAGCAGTCAACCCTTTTAAAAATAATTGCTGCAAGCATTTTATAGACTTAAAAAAAAATATGTCCAACATTTGCAGTTTGTCTTCTTTCTCTGATGTATCCTAGCTTGGCGTAAACAGAGTTTAAGATGCCAGATAAAACTTCTGTTTCAGAGTAAAGCTACAAATGACTGGAAGGGGAATAGCTGAGCGAGAAGGTAAAGGAGAATAGAGGAATAGAGAGGAAAAGCTAAGTTTTATAAAATGGCTGTTTTATTATTCTTACACTTAGTAATGCACTTAATTTTTGTTACCATCTCTGCTTTGTAGGCACTTAAAATTTGATCGATGCTGCCTCAGTTCTTCTAGAGATGACTGATTACTTCAAAAGGGAAATTAAATCTCCATGACCAAAAAATGTGTTCAGAATTAAGATCATACTTATATTTACAGACAGCAGCTCGTATTTGTTTTAATATGGCAGGATGCTTTTTTTCTGATGCTTGCTTATATGACCTGAAAGACTATGTTGCTAAGGTCAAATGAAAATTGGAAATATATACAATGCTCAATAAAGCTCACAACATCTGGGAGGGGAAAAGCAATTCAAGGTTTCCAGCATTAAAAAAAAAAAAGGGATGGGTATACCAAATAACACTCAGGAAAAAAGTAAAGGAAAATATGTATTGAGCGTGGTCTGGACGCCAGCTTTCAAGATCATTTTTTTCTCGCAGGAACTGTTCCTGTTCCCAAATCTAAGGGAAAAATGTAATACCATGTGCTGTACCTATCTTAGTGTTTGCCTTTCAGACAGTTAAACCAAATTTTTCTCTTTATACTTTTTCTTTGTCACTTTAGCAAGTATCTTATACATAGCACTGTAACAGTTATTGCTAGAACACAGTAACCAAAAAAGTTTTTAGGTCAGAGATTATAAATGAAAGAGAGAGAATTATAGGAGATATGAAATGCATTTTTATCAAGCCGCATCATCAGATCCTAAGGATTTTGCATGGAAACTAAGTAGAAAGCCATGCTGCATAAAAAGAAAGAGGTTTTCAGAACTGTTCATGTGGGTCTGGACACTAGAAACTGTCAAGAAAAAAGAAATATGACTAAATTCATTTGATCAACTTGTTTTCCCCTCTAAAATGTCACAGGGCAATGTATGATCACATGAGACAGCATCCAACGGCAGAAGTAGAAAGCTATCTACTGCAACAATTTAACTTAAGTTTGTAGGGCTTCTGTTGCCAAGGGATCCAAAAACCTCAGAAATCTCAATTACTTTATGGCAGCTAAAGTGAAGGCTATATTGGCTCTTATCTGTAAAAAGGACTCTTAAACCGCCTTTAACCTCCCTGAAGATGTTTTAACCATCCCAGAGTATGGGATAAGACTTCAAAATGAGACTGTTTTCAGAGTTTTACTTCTTGGAGCTATTAAAAATAAAATCTAAAGCTGAGGAGAGGAAGCGTGTCATGATAAGAGAATGGAGAGCTGACATTTAGTGTGGTTGCAGGTCTTCCTCTTCAGGAGGTTAGTCATTTTACTATTAGGCTCAGTGTACTTACACAGGTTAAATACTGAGTCCAGATAAATGAAACATAAACATCTTGTTTGACACTTTTGTCATGTAAAGTTGGCAGTTAAAATGTCAGGTAAAAATCACAAGTCTGTACAATTAATGAGTTCTACTAATTTCTTATGGATTTTACAAATAGCATAATACTAATTCCCCTCTATCATTTTTCAAGGAACACAATATTCATATGATAAAGATATATCTCTGTCTGGAACTTCTTATCGCATTAAGAAGACATGGGAGTTTTATGTATAAGGAATTTTTCAACATTGTGATGTTGCTAATTACTAAAGCAAACTGATGAAGCGTTCTGGATGCTGTAAAAGTCCTGAGGATATTTTTTTCTCTCCCATGATCCTCCTACAAAATAAAGAGTTTATACAAATTTAAAAAAAGAAAAAAAAAGTGGACTCTTCTAATGCAATCTTTCATCTTTCCTTCTATTTCCGCTTCTGGAAAAATATCCCTCTAAAATCATTAATTTTCTTCAGAGCACATGGTATGCTGCTATACAGCATATTCAGTAAGAATTTGTTCACAATTGAAGAAGTCTTATAAATTTGGAACTTGCTGTAGGTGGGTAGATTTTGTAAGACATTAGGTACACTCAGTGTCATGTTCTAACTCAAAATGACATGAAAAATTTATTTAAAGCTCAAGAACCTGTCTAAGTTCTGTGACTTAAAACCGTCACCACTGCAAATCTTAATTAAAACATGCTGATACTTTACTTGTTCATACTGCAAACCCTCAGCCCATAGAGTCATAGAATATCCTGAGTTGAAAGGGACCCTTGAGGATCACTGAGTGCACCTCCTGGCCCTGCACAGGACAGCCCCAAAAATAAACACCATGTGCTAAAAGTGTTTTCCAAGAATTTCTTGCACTCTGTCAAGCTTGGTGTCATGATCACTCCCCTGGGAAGCCTATTCCAGTTCCCAGCCACCGTCTGTCTGATTTTTTAGCCTTAGCTCAGAAAATTAATAGAACCTTCTAGATTTAACCTAAATTGTGACAATGAATGGTTAAGAAACCTTGCTACTGTTTCCTACAGAGCTCTGCTGAGTGTGATGTTTGCAGGAATGCCTTATAGCTTCATGAGCCTGATAAAAGTGGCAGGCTGTTGATGAGACTGGTCCTTAGTGCCACAGTTCCAGAGAAACAGTCTTGGTAGAGACTTGACTGCTGTGTTTCTTCAAGCTGTGGTTGTCACAGAAATTTCTTAATGGGACTAGAAGAATTGTGTGCGTCCCTTCACTTCGCTTCCCGGTCCTCTCTCTCCACAGTTGGGTCGAAGGTTCTCAGTAGGCTAAGAAGATAGCAGGAGAGGAAGACAGAGAGAGACAGCAGAAATTATTATTTAATGAGTGTAAGCTTCATAGTCTTCTCCAGGTATAAACAGGTGAGTAACACACAAGGTACACCTGAGGTTTATAAGTAATAAAATTTGAAAGAAAAACATAAACTAGAAAATTCTGAGTTATCACAGGAAAAAAAAGTGAAGACTGAATAAATGATTTTCAATCACTTTGCGCATGGGTATTTTGAGTTATATCTTTCAGTCCTATGGTCTCAAATTTTATTAGGTCCTCAGAAGAAGCTAATAATTTTCAATATAAGCTGTACTATTTTTTAGCTCCTAAGACAGCATTTCCTGCTCACAAGTGACTCTCATCCCGAAGTGTTTCCTAATTCAGTATTTTTGGGTTTGCATATTTGCTGCATATCATTGACTTTCAGCTCAAAGCTCTTTGAATTAGCACTTGATATTGTGAAGTTTTTAAACTGTTTTCCATGCAGAGAAACCAAGACTAAGTCCTGCTGTGTTCTGACTTGTTTTGCAATGCAGTTCATTGTACTAATGTAAAACGACTTGGTATCATGTTGAATGACTAGCTATAGGTGCAGACAGACATTTTTTGTTCAAAGTAGCTTGTGTTCCCCTCCAAGAGTTTCACTTCTGGGTTTTCCCTTGGGGAAGGGGAGCATGATTCAAAATAAATTGTGAGATTCCTGCTTTTGAATGGAAAACTGCAAAACCTCGTGGCAGAAATAGATAAAAAAACCAAATTAACCATTCTGTTTCAAATGCAGAACATTTTTCTTTACATTATGTTCCCACTTTTCTTGTTGCTGTCAGTAATCCTGCACAGTTTAAACTGAGGTCAGAGTTTTGCTTTACCATTCATAAAACATGAGAGGTTCCAGCTGTCTTTCACATCAGCAAATTGGCTATGCAGGGCCATTAGAAATCAACAGGAAAAAAAAGTAAAACTAGCTTAGTCATTAAACTGAGTGGATAAATGATGATTCTATGTTTGTCACACTCATTCAGAGGAACAATGCCCAATGTCAATAGCCACATTTCAGAAGTTGAGTCACTACAACTTGTTTAACTTTTAAAGCAAATTGTATACCAATTTAAGGACTTCAACTGGTTCAAGGGCTTGTCTGAGTTAAAGCAGCTTAATTGAGTTTCACCATGTTAAACTAAGCTGATACGCAGTGCGGTACCTAATTAAGAATGTCCTACATAAGCAGTATCAGATCTTCTCCTTGTATAGTGTCTATCATACCTCGTTTCTTTGGGAAAGAAATAAAATATTATTAGTTGTCACTTAATCAACTCTATAGATCTAGCTCAGCTCATGGATACTCAGAATAATTTTCTTTTAGTTTATGAATCACCCAATTCCTGTTAGCATTGTTAAAGGTTCTTTATTTGCGTGTTGTTCCCTCACGGTGCTGCTGAATGGTTTTTTTAAGGTTCCACAGGTGTATAGGGCACTGTTTAACATCAACACGCTGTGCATTTGTTGGTAAAGATCAGGTTAATCATAGGAAGAGGCAGAGTAAATTTATTTTTCTTCTATTTAAGATTGATAGAACTTGAGGTGTAAATAATGTGACCTATATATCGAACTGTTTCTGTAATTTATAGTAACTGTTATTAAAAGAGACTCAAATTTGGAATTCCCAGAAGCTGAAAAACGGCAGATAAACTACTTTAAATATGCAAGAACTCATTTAATTTAAATCAAAACAGATTCCTTAAATCCCTAAACTGAAATAATGTTAGCTAAAGGGCTTTCATAAAAGGATAGATTCCTTGAATTAACTAGCTTGAGCTTACGTGTTAAGCTCCTAAAACTTCCTGAACTGCTGGGGTGGAGTTAAATACCTGAATTCATCAGTAATACCTTAGTTAAATACCAGCTCCATGCTGAAATGCCTTAAAGAGAATTATTTTCTCTTTAATTTCTGTCATAATTAGGTCAGGCTAATTAGAAGAACATTATATTCTCTGAGAAATTAGAAATTTGTGTGATTTTCATAGGCTGTCAAATTGAAAGTTGTATCTTTTGAAATTTTGGATTAAAAGCTTTGAAAGCATAAAATGCAGAAATGTGGTAAGCAAGAACATGAAGAAGAGATTGCCAGATAAGACTGAGAAGACATGTAAGATGAGAAAGTCAGATACTCAAGGCTATATTTGTAAGATATCTTTCAGTGAGTTTCTAGGGTTATGGAGATTGGAAAGAGAAAGGTCTTTTAAGCAAAAGTTTGGCACTGCAAACATCTAATAAGATGAAAAATCCTGCAAAGTTATTATGGATAAGGAAAACAGAAGGAGAAATCGTGTTAGAAGTAGAACAAGTATTCCAAAGAAAAAATTAAGAAAAAAAATAGGACTTGTAAAACTGAATTGTAGAGAAAATTATCAGTCAAAACAAACAAACAAAGAAAGAAACCTAAAATTTGTCTGAAACTGAGTAGAATGAACTCTTGCTTTTTATTCGGAAAAGGTTTTTCACCCAGAGGGTGGCTGGGCACTGAAATGGGCTCCCCAGGGAAGTGGTCACAGCTCCAAGTCTGACAGAGCTCAAAAAGCGTTTGGACACTCGCAGGCTCAGGGTTTGACTCTTGGGCGTGTCTTGTGCAAAACCAGAAGTTGGGGTTGATGATCCTTGTGGGTCCCTTCCAACTCAAGATATTCTACGATGCTGTGTCATGCAGTGCCTTTAGGAGTTGCCGTTATATTTGCTACAATGCCAAGAGCTGTGAATTCCGAACATCTAGTATGAATTCCAAAGCATTTAAGAAAAGTAAATCTTCATCAGTTCATAATTATTAACTTAATTGAATGAGATCTTGTAATAGTCTTAAACCGTTACATAAATTCACCAAAATACTCAAACCAGTAAGCTCAGTACTGTCAATACATTTTTTTTAAAACTTTGTGTTCACTGAGATGTTCAACAAATTATTATCAAGTTCATTTATGCCAATCAGCCTGAAGAAGAAAGGCTCCATAAATCATCAGTAGAAGGCTGAAACTTATTTGTATACACATGCAGCATTCTTTTTCCATTTTCTTGCATTCTCTTCTGAAGTTGTGTGTTTCATCTGCTTGAATATGTGTTTGTGTATATATTTATGGAAGGCCTTAGATGTTTGGTAGTGGAATTACGAAACACTGCTTCTCTGTTGTACAATGTAAGTTGTGATCTTACAAACTGGAGTAAAATTGGTGGGCCAATGAGAGATCCATTTGGAGAGAGAGGGAGGGCACAATGTGCAGGGCTTTTCTGGTTCTCTGTGTCAATAATTATTTGCAAGAAAGGATATCAATTGATCAACTCCCAGTCATGATTATCAGACTTGGCTGCACCTTAAGTTATGCAAACAAGTGAAATCACAGGATCACCATTTATTTTTGACTCTCACAAAAGAACTGAAATAGCGGAAATCTGGCAAAATCAATACATAGAGGCAAGGTAGCTTATTTAGATCAAGTCACTCTACTATACCATCTGTGTTTTCTCACACTTATGAAAATTATTGCTGTAGTCAAGCTTGGTGACAAAAAGTAGTTTTCACAGAAAAATGACTGTAAAGCTATTATCTCTGACTTCTTTGAAATAATTCCATAGGAACTTTGGCTTTACTATAGGCCCACCTTCTCATGTTTAATATTAATTCCATTCTTATAGGTATGGAATGATCTGAGATGAAAGAAATTTGGTGAAACTAAGATCTTATGTGTAAGTAGCTATCAAGGACTACGATTAAACCATGAAAAGAAAAACAATAAAAAGGTATTGTAAATTAAGTGCAGATGAATATTTGTCAATTTCAACTTATTGAAAAGTTCATCTTAAGGTTACTATAACTACCACTTAAATCAGATGCTTAAAATCAGTTGCTTAAAATATGACTAGAGAAAACAAGCAAAATACTATCTCACCTCAAGCTGTGAGACAAAATATTTCAGTGTTATTGTTTGACAACTTAAACATATTTGATTTATAAAAACTAACTTAAGTTGATTATAATTTTACCATTCATTATTGCCATCATAATCTGATATGAAATTACTACATGTGTGAAAATTAAATTGGGTTTTATGTATTTATTATGCTAACTTCAATTTATTCTGCAGACACTAATCACTAGAAGGAGTAATAGCAAAACAAAAGGTTTAAGTTTAGGGACTCTAATCTGGTACAATACATTTTTTCTGTCACTGTTTGGAATTCCAAAGTAACTCAAGTTCCTTTGCCTTGTATTTGTTTGCAAATGAAAGCTTAGTTTTGAAAATCAGATAAATTTTATTGTAACTTGTATGGTAAACACATTTTAATGTCTTTTGGTGTATTCTGGGATACTACAGTTAGACATCACTAAGGACAGTAAACTAAAATTTTTAGCATTATTCCTTAAATCTGATCTCTAAGTTAAATCTTGCCCAATTAAATAATATTCTAGTTTGTTATAATAAAGTGTTCCTTGATTATTTTGAAAGGAAAATAAGATCTGAGTAACTTCAGGCTGTATCTTATCATTAACACATTTTCAGCAGTATAGTATCCGTTAAGGGGTCGGATTAAATCCAGTGGATTAGTTTCTATGCAGAAAACTTCTCACTCCCAGCTTCATGCTCGGAGAAATAATATTATCTTACACATTATAAATATGTACTTGATTTTGCAAATAGGCATTTAGAGATAGATTTATCAAGTCTCTCAGCAGCTAAATGTTTCTATTTTGGCATATAAATTAGCAGTCTCATTTTCTGGAATGCTGGCAGCTGCCAATTTTCAATAGAAATAATTGCATAATTTAAAATAAATTGAATATTTCCTTTATTGTTTATATCCCCAAACTGAAAGCATGACCAGTCATTAAATACCTGGTTCTAAAACCCACTCAAACTGAAATCAATTAGGAAATTTACACTGCATTCAGTTGGATGGGAACCTGTTTCTAACAATTTCTGGATTACTTTGTACAGGATGTACAGTCATCTTTTATTTACATATCTGCTTTACATCCTTAGTATGGTTTTTGTATCTGGCTTTTACAGTCTAACTGGTCTGAGTAGTTAAAATGTATTATAGGTCCTACTCCTGTATTAATGGGGGGATGAATAGCACCCCACTGAGAATTTAGAACATCAATAAGAGGATAGTTAATAAGTTTTTGTAAGTCATTAAGCTATTTTTTATCCATAGCAATGAATTGACATAAGAGTAAATTAACAAACATACACAGAATTCTGTTCACCTCTTTATAAATAAGTATAACACTTCATGTAAGAAAGTTAATGGACTATCTGCATCTTCAGACATGTCCCATGACCACCTACTTTTCATAACTCTTCGTTATGACTGGCAGTTCCCCAAGCTCACTTCTGCTCTTCGTGGTCAATCCAGTTGGGCAGTTAGAGGTGTGAGTGCCAGGAATCCTGCCATCTGGGTTAATTTATTTAAATTAGATAATAAAAGTCACAGGAAAAAAAATAGTGGCTTGGCCTATACCCTGAACAGTGGAAAGCTGTCAGAAAGGTCCTAGGGACATTTGAACAGTCAGAATTCAAATTCAATCTGCAAAACCTTTTTTTGCAAAACATGCATGTGCACTAATCATATGCATGCGAAGATGTACAGTAGGAAGCTCCTTTTCTCATTTTGGTCACCTCCCATTTGCACTTTCTTGTCAAAAATACCAGTAGGCCTCCCCTTGCATGTAAGAGTAAATATTTCATTTCATCCCATATTTTATTTCTTTCTTTTGCTCATTCTGAAGAGAACCATGTTATGACAAAGGTTTATTTTTCATATTTTTACAAGAATAGAATTGAATAATCTTTGAGAGTAGCATTGATCTTGGGTTTTGTGTACCTGGCTAGAGTTAACAAGATGAGGATTTTCTCACAGGCTGCTGAAGGGATAAAGGACATCTTTGTTCCTAAAATTGTATAAAGAGAATCTCTCAGATCTTTAAACTGAATTCCGTAGGAGATACACCAGTTTTGACATGATACCTAATAATGGATATTGGTCACTTTATGGCTCATTTAAAGAAGTCCTGCTCATGTTTGTCCTAAAAAACCTGTTTCTCACAAAAATGGGGCTCAGAAATTTGTATTTCAAAGCTAGTTATCGAATTAAAGAATTGGTTCTTGTTTCAAGTTTAGATTTATGACATAATAGTCCATGAGCTGTTTATGTCATTAATTAAAAAACTATTCTGTATTTTTTCAATATCTGAAATTATTAAGACTATGAAAACAGGTGAAACTGTGAGTCATGTTAAGCTTCATGGCAAGCCTCCTGCCAAGACAGAGCTTTACTCCAGATTTTTCAGAAGAACAGGTACAAAGATTTATTCAGCCATTTGTTTATGTGGACCATTTGTGTTAGTACAGCTTTTGTAATAAAGGTCCTGAGTGTGTAGCACCATTGAAGTGCCCCGAGGTGCTAAGAAGATACAGTCGTTTCATTCTACATGTGAGGAGTGTTTTCTTTGATAAAGCTTTAAAGAAGGTTTTAAATTTTAGTAATAATTTCCTTTTGTTACAGCTGGTGGAGGATAATTTTTTTAATTGTTCATTTTAGTTCATTGACATCTACGTAATAAATAATAATATGTTAATATTTTCTGATGATGGTAAATCAACTAATTCAAAATAAAGCAGAAACTTTCATTTATGTTCATGTGCAACACCTAAAAAAAGGTGTTTACTGTTGTTTTACTCAATTAAAAAATATGAAGCTCTGTGGAAAACTACAGACAGTGAATGATGATTACTTGCAACATATTAACATTGCTAAGCTTTTTTTTAAAGGTTTGCTTATAACTTCACCAAAACATTTTTAATTAATTGAACAGTAGCAATTTAAGTCATTATATTTTAACACTTGTGGCATGAAATGTGTGAACTGTGTCTGCATTTGGGTTTCAGATCTTGACAGAAGCTGAAGTAAATACAATGATTTATTGTACATAAAAGCATGATTTGTCTTGGTGTGTGTATTCTCATTAGATATCTATCACAAACCTCAGGTATCCACAGATCAATCTGTGTTCTGTGGGAGTAATTAAGAAGACATAATTGTAAACAATTAGTTTTAAGCTAGGAAGTGTCAACCAAAATATTTTAATTCACAGAGCCTAACATTACATTGCAGGCTGTGTACTTGGGGTTTTATTATTTTTTTAAATTGAATTTTTTTTTTCTTATAAATATTATTAACCACTTATTCTCACAAGGGACGGAAAAGCTCTACATATATACAATATGTCATGGCTATTGTTAGGGAAAGTAAAATGTTTCCCTGAATGAAACATTCATTCCCTGACTGTAGAAGTCACAAATCCTACGAAGCAGAGGTTTGTTAAGTGATAACTGTAAGTGACATGCTAACCCGCTCTGGAATCTGATGCAAAGTAAATATTTTGGGGGGTTGTTTAATAATAATAATGCATATTTTTAAATTAGTAACCTAAGAAATGTGATAGTGACTGACTACTCCTTTACATCAGAAGTTTGTTCACAGTGTTTTTTGCAGCTGTCAGAAAGGCAGAGTTTTTAACTGGTGTTTGACAGCAGTTACTCAGTGAAGCCCCAGCTTTAACAAGACTCGGTGGTGGAGCACATTAAGTGAAGCATTATTGGTTATATGGATTTCTTGAACATATTATTCCAATATTTGGTGAATGACATACTAAAGAAAGTGTCTGTATTGAATGAATGAGACAGCTGGGACAGGGCAAATTTAACCTAGTAATTTTAAAAGGAGTCTACAGGACTTTTGAATATAATATAATAAAAAATACTGCATGATGGATGATAAATCCAGGTTTTAGAAATGTTGTTTTTACCTCCTACCAGAGCTATGTTTAGGAGCAAGTTTCTGAATACTGGCTTTTGGATGAATAAGGGTATAGATACAGGAATATAGTTTCTGTTCTGTTCTAGAGTCTTTATAAATTTAGATGCTGTTTTGTTTCAAGGTCTCTTATTCTGGAAAACTGATGATATCTGTGACATACTAGGAAATTAGTGCCAGCTACAACTTCAAATTTAGAGATGTTTATATAATAAAAAAGTGAAAAAGCCTCTTAAGATGGTAACGTTTTTGTGAACTTAGACCTAATTTTATGATAAACTGATTGATAATTAATAATACATATTTCACAAGATAAAGAGACCTAATTGAAAATATTGTTTAGAAGAACACTGAAAATTATAAATTATGTTTGTACTTAAAGTTTATATAAGTCTTGAATTGTTTCAGCAATTTGTGTTAGGATTTTAAAATCTTTTTTTTATTGCATTATTCTACAGTGAACTTCAGGTTTACTTCTAAAACACATTGTGCTCAACCTACATTTATATCTGTCTTCTAGATAAATGTCATCTCAGTATACTTTGGCAGTGACAAAAAGCAAATGAAAAGAATTTAGAATGTAACATTAAATTTATATTCCTAGGTCATAACATTTCTTCAGTTATGATGGCAGGGAAGGGAAGAAATTTTTGTTCTCTGTTTTGGAAGACTGTATTTCTGCAGATTCCTTAAAATGATATTGAATTAAGTAGGCAAAACCTCTGTGTCATAGAATCATAGAATATACTGAATCAGAATGGACCCATCAGGGTCATCAAGTCCAACTCCTGGCCCTGTGCAGGACTCCCCAACAGTCCCCACCTTGTGCCTGACCACATTTCTTGAGCTCTGTCAGACTTGGTGCTGTGACCATTTCCCTGGGGATCCTGTTCCAGTGCCCAACCACCCTCTGGGTGAAAAACCTTTTCAAAGACAGCAGGTAAAAGTAGAATGAAGTTATAGGATGTTCAGTACTAGAAAACCTATCGTGAATTCTATAGAATTAAACTTTTCATCAGCATCTTCAACCTATTCAGGACCAGCAGGATACAATGTGTCTATCCTAACATTAGGAATACATTAGTGACTGGTTTCATGACCCCTGCAAGCTTTTGCTTCGGGTACCTCTTTAAAATGCACTGATTTGGTCAATATCTAAATAACTGATGTTTGGCTTACAAAGGCTTCATTTCAGAGAATGATTAATTGTGTGAGTTTTGTTATCTATATTCAGCATATAAAATATTGGCTTACGAAAGCAACTCATCAACAAGCACCCAGTACTAGTAAGCAGAATGTAGAACTGAGATTAAAGAGCAGTTCTTACAAAAATACAGTTTTGATTCTGGGTTTGGGGTTTTGATTGGAATTTTTCTTGTGTTTTTGTTTGGTTTTGTTTTGGGTTTTTTTTTTAATGAATGGTCTTGTTTTAGCAATAAAGACATGGTACAGAAGAAAACAGAAAGGGGGAAAAAAGGAAAAGTGAGAAATATGGAAATCTGAGAAAATTGTGAAAGACATTGCTTGGATAGTCAAGCTGTTATAAAATATTCATAAAAGAGGAACTTGTCTGTTTCGTTTGCCATGCCTTATGTTTCATAGTGATTTCCATTCCTGTGTGATCAAATTGTTTTCTTTAGATGACACAGAGCATCTGATTGAAGAAAAGAAAAAGAAAAAAATAGATTTTAGGCTGCAATAGAAGTGAACCAGGATTATCCGCTTCGCTCAGATAACTGCCAGCTGACACTGCTTGTAATTGCATAGAGGTCTGAATCTTGGAGCATTAGCTAGAGTATCACAAGAAGCAAGATCTGGTGCAGGAAGGGAAAGAATATAACATAGCCAATTTAATGACTTTGTTCTGTTTCTGTCCTAAAGAAATACATGCGACTTTTTTCCTTCCTCATAAGAATAATTTAAAAAATATATTGTAACCTTGCAATATAGCTAATCTTTTAGGTAGTTAGTGGTTCTTGTTTAATAATAATATTACTATATAAAATAATTTATAACATTGCTTCTAAGGATGCATTTCATAATTATATTTCTAATATTAGACTGGTTTAATTACCGGTTTTCATATACTCTTTACTATCATATTTCAATTAAGGGAATTTTATGTGTCCACACAAAAACATATAAATATGCACACACATTTAATTTAAAAAGCCCTCTACTTTTAGTCAATGAAATGTGCTTGGGAAATGAATAATGTATCTGCAGATTATTTGCAACTATTGCTAAGGTTGCAGTTTTAATTGTAATTCTTTATCAGACAGATTTATTGTAAATTCAATTTGCATTTAAAATATTTTAATCTGCTGACATGGACTCTAGTTAGATTCTATTATAGATTGTATTTCCATAAAGTTTCTGTTATTAACTAGAATAGTTTAGGGTTTGGATGTGGCTTTTTACTTGGCCTTGGAACACTTAACTCCTGCTGTATTTTTATATTTTACATGTCTAAAATCTGGATTGACTCGTCATGTTCCAAACATTATTTGAAAACATTCCTGTCAGTTTCTAAAGATTTTTTAGCATGTAAAAATATTTACTAAAAAAATGTCTGTCAAAAAGAATACTTTCTACATCATAAGCATGCTATTTTCAATAGGTAAAAAGATTTGTTACTAACTTGAATACTTGGCTATCGCTAAGTAAGATATGGGATAAATGCACATATGTGTGCAGGTAGGAGTTGTGCCTGTAGGGTTCTTCTGTTCAGTTTTCTTAAACAATCACTGGGGTAATAAAGTTTTCCAGTCTTCTTTCCATTCTTCCTCTTTCTTTTTTATTCCTTTTTTTTTTTTTTTTTTTTTGGTAATCAGTGCATGTTCCTTTTAAAGGAAAATTGCAAGAAAATCGAATATCAAGGCAGTTTAATTTTCTGTTATACTGGGGATGTTGAAATGAACAACTTGTCTGAAATCTTCTGTTTCTCAGTCCAGTGATTTTTTTTTGACATGTCAGTAGCATGGTCTATATATCATCTTTCTGGTATCCCGTGGATGAAGGTCCTGAACCCTTGAAAAATAATAAAGTTGTGACTAATGAGTTTCTGGTAAGCAGACAGATTTCATGTAGGCAGCAATGTCTAGAAGTGAACAACTATGCTATAGCTTTGTGATTCTTTTTCATATCATAGACTTTTAATACTATTTTGGAAATTATGATCATAGGCAATCTCTAGCTTTGTTACTAAAAGAAGCATTTTAGTTTTTATTGTCAGTGGTACAAATAGCACATTTGAGAAGGAGGCTCAGAAATTAGAGAGCTGAAAGTACAAGCCTAAGTGATTACCTTATTATTCGAATTCTATTAAAAAATAAGAAAGAGACTACAGTTTTTTTATACACTGATGTTAACCTTCAAAGATAGCTTTTTTCTCTTTTAAAAGGTTAAAAATGTTCTTAATTTAACATTAACGCATTTGCTACTCTTCTTTCCTTAGAATATATTATAAGGTTGCATTCCGTAATTTCTGTGACTGCAGCTGTATCAAAGGTGTAGTTTTAGCTTTAAAATTAAAACTAGACCAATGTAGTCTTGTACTTCCATTTGTTTGAAATTGCCCCTAGAGACGAGATACAATATGGACTTTCATTTTGCATTTAGTCTTGTCTCTGCCACAGAATTTGTAAAAGTATGTAAGGAAAGCTTACTTTTTCTCACTGCAAACAAATGCACTTATCAGAAAAAACGAATCTCATCTACTTCATAATATAGCATTGCAAATATTGAAAATTTCTGTTAAGAGAATGCATGAAAACAGACTTTTTTTTTGAGGGTTGACGTACACTTTTTTTCCCCATTTATCGTGACTGCCATTATTTTCTGAATTTAATCCACTTATTCATACTAAAAACATGGTAGGATAGTGTGGTCGTATCAAAGCACCAGTCTTAGTCACTTCCTTTTTAAAATTTTTTTTAGTAAACTGGACATTCTGAGTTTTCAGTTGGGTATGGTTGATTGTGTCCTTTAACCGGCATGTTTTATTCCTTTTCCTAGCTCAAAAAATCTAATTCAAGGTGTCCTTCTGGTATTCAGAACATGAGATTTGCCCAGCTACCTGTTGGAAATGTTACCTTCTCTGATTTGATAAGCAGAACTATACACGTCAGAGCCTACAGCACTCAATCTGCCCATTTGTACAGGCCTGTGAAATTCATGTTCACACCTTGGACTTTCTTTCCAGTTTCATAATATGTTGTCACCTTTGCAGAACATGGCAAGGAAAGAAATTAATGCATAAACTAAGTGTATACTACGAGGTACCCTGTTACTTAATGGGGGCTATGCAGTCATACCTAGAGAAGGTCTTGGACTGTTATGAGCAGTACAGACCCAGTAGTGACTGTGTCGTGTGCTGGAGTTAAAGCAGAATGCATGATCACAAGTGAAATCTTGAGTATCGGGATTTACTCTACAAAGGAGTAATCAGAATATCAGGAGAACGAAAAGACCACCCGCACAGAAAAGTCACTAATGTCACCAAGTCTTTTGGCACAACTTGCCTCCATCCACGTTTGTTCAGCATTCCAGCCTCATCCACTTGATCTTGGTCAGGGGAATGCGCAACCCAAACCCAACACCTCCCCACATGAAATATTGCGTTCAGCTGAGGAAGCCAATGTCTTACCTGTCTCTGCTGCCAGCTTTGCAGAGGCAGACGGTCCCAGGCACACACAGCTGCAGTCCCATCCAGCCTCAAAGCAACTCGGGCTGTTGGACAGGAGCTCCCTGAAGGACTGCATGACACCAAAGCTGGCTGGTCCATCTGGTTGCATGTTTGTAGCACTCACCAAGTCCTCTGGGCTAATTGTCTCAGGAATAAGCAATGAAATATCTGTTTTGACAGATGCTTGGTGTTAAAATAAAATGTAAAGCAATATTTACATTTTGAACACATATTTTTTCAGTAAAACCTGCAGCAAGTTGCTAACATAAACCAGTACAGTGAGGCTTCTTTTGCCAAAAAACTTTATATCTGCCTGCTAAGAAGATTCACTCCTACTTATAAACCCCTTTATCATGAAATTCTTTTTAGGATTTCTTTGATCAATTCATTATGATTTGAGAAAAATGAAACTATCTTTCTTTAATACAGGGGTTTATTGCCACCATCACTTCCTTAGAATTAGATTTTGAGTGTGTGATCAATCTATACTCATCCTGGAGGAAATGTAGAAGGTAATTCAATGGATAATGCAGAAGAAAAATGTTTTTGGTTTTTGGTGTTTACTAAAATTTAGTAAGTGCTTTTTAAATAACAGTCTTCTGCAAAGTCTTAAACATAAAACTATTCAACATAAAGTTTTTGGGGCAGCAATGCTTTTGGTGTGTTTTTGTGTGGTGACTTTTTGATATTTTATATAATTTTTTTTTTGGCTATAAAATGTTGATAACCTATCTATCATGTCCACAGAAATTATTATCTGGTTTTTTGAAGAGAAGTTTGTGCTTTCCTCAAAATAGCAGCTATCACTGTACTGAAATCAGATGTTCTGCTTTGTAAGGGAAAATCCTGTATATCATCGTGCACACACATCAACTGTATTTAAAAGCTTGTATGTCTTTGGCGTAAATTTTGCTACATTGCCCAAGTTGCTCATTTATTCTACAGTTTGAAATACAAGTCAGACACAGGTATACTAAATATCCATCTGGATATCTCTGAAGTTTTGTACTCATCTTCTCAGTTTCCTTTGAAGAATTATCCTGAAAAGAACTTTCTGAAAAGTTGTTCAAACCCACTTGTGGTGTGTAATTGATTTTCTTGTTTGCCTCTACCTTTAAGAGAAGCAATTAAAGCAGGAAGAGGTTTGCTGCCACTTCCATTGTTGTTCCTTTTCGTGTAACATCAGGGGTTTGGAGATTGGTTATTTTGCTTTATGGAAGTGTTTAATGATCCTTTTTAAAATAAAGATACGTGCCAGTTTTTTTTCTGTGTTCAAAACAAACTCAAAATAATTATAACATTAAAAAGTATAACACTAACATTCTCCCTTTTATGAAAATTATATCAAACTGGAATTTAAAAACAATCCTTTGATTTAAAAGCCAAATTTGATCTCACTATGATTTTTCTAATAAAAATCTAAATGTTTAGAATCATTAAAAAGGCTACAGTTGAGAGCCAAGCAGTCAAACAAGGAATCCAGAATTCTTTCACAAAAGACATTTCTAAAACTTTCCTAACCTGTTTTCATCATTGTTGTATTCCCCAATGCCTCTTTTCTCCAAACTCAGTGTTTGATCAAACATGGGTTTTAATTTTGAATTTTAAGAAATATTTTTCTTTCCAACACCACTACCATGACCGTTCCTGACACAACAGAACACAATATAAACTTTTGCCCCAGAAAAGACAAAAGTATTACTAAAACTACTTCATCCTAAGAATTCTTATGATGACATTAGTGACCACAGGAAAGACTAAACCATCATGTCAAGTTCGAAACTCAGCTCTTCAGAGAAAGTTGTTCAAAGTGTTTTGATTTTTTAACTCCAGCATTACAGGGGGTTTAGCCATAAAAATATTGTGGTGAATAAAATATTGTGGCGTGGTAACTTTAGGATGTATATTTAATTTCTTTCCTCTCATAATTTTCTAACAACAGTGGTCTCAGGTTGAGATTTCAAAGAATGTTTTGGTAATACTGTGTTTTGGTACCAGAAAGTAAAAGCATTTAACTTCAGTTCATGCAACAGTTTTGGACTAGGATGTTACCAACACAGGATGATGCGAGTGAAACTTTAAACCATTGCTCTGTAACCTCCTAACTGCCGTATTTTTTGTGAAAACCTCTTTCAAGCAAAATTTGTGTGATTTCTACCAGTACTTTAAATAAGGCAAGGATTTTTTTTTTTTCTTGAAAATTTTGAAGAATTGCACCAGCAAAAGCTCTGGACTTGTAGTTAACTGAGGATGTTTAAGATGTGGTATTTCTGAGAAATTCTGAGAGGCAAGGGAGCTCTAAGCAAGTGTTGGATAGACCTGCACCTGTAAACAGATGCTGAATTAAAATGAGATGCATGAGAGAAGCTTCTCCTTTTAAAACTTACCCACAGAATTTAGCAGAGCACATAGAAACTGAATTTTTTGTATAATCTTGCAAGTGTCCTGGGCATCATGGCACTATGTAGGAGGGGGGGATGGGGGTTGACTCTGTTTATTTTTAGCTCTGTGTTAGCATGCTTTAATGCTTTGAAAATAAACCAAAGAAATTTGGGCTCAAATAAGTTATAATTAGGAAAAAGATTTTCACAATAAGAAAACATGGTGGAGGAAATCACTGTGGCTGCAGAGGCTTAGAGTGGAATAAACTATAGAAGAATTCAGTGATGTAAGGGTACAAAATAAATTAGAGGGGAAAGAATGAGATTTTTTCTGCCTTTGAAGTTTTCGTAAAAATAAATATGTGGTGGATAAAAACCATGTAAGCAAGTAAACTCCATGTTTGTCAGATTGTCATGGAAGATGAGACAGAGACTGGAAAGTTGTCTTTGCTAAGGAAACTGAGTACTTCTGATGTGAATCCTGAATTCAGAGAATTTTTTTCTGCTGAGTTAGAACAGAAAACCACATGACACTCCATTAGGTAATTTCTGGCTGTCTACATCAGTAGATTGTTGCTATTCATATTTCTTGCCCATTTTTAAAATTCCCCCAAAAGCCATGTACCAATTTTGCGCCGTCCAACAAATATGTTAAGTTTGATGCAGTCCTACACAACTCCTCTGCAAATCTCTAACGTCACAGCACACACATCCAGATGTCTTTCCCTGACTTTAACATAGAAATTTCAGTTTCTAAAATACAGGGTATTTACTCATGGCTCTATAAATCTGCTCACTTGAAGTCTTCCCAGTAGGGATATTTTTGTAGAATATGTTAGAAAGAAAAAGCAAAAAAAAAACCTCCCAGAACTTATATCAATGTATTTGGCAACTAATTGAAGCGTGCATGTAAAAATAGTGCATGCTGCAAACTTTGTAGTTCTTGGAGAGCTGTTTTTTAATTTTCATCAGAAAATGTTAGGATTTTGATTTCCTTGGAGTACAGATATCTTATGGAGACAACGTTTTGAAGCACTGATTAGTTGACAGCAGAAAAAGTTTGGTTTATCCTTTTGTCTTAAATGTGCTTTCTGTGATGGTGGGGGAAGGAAATATATTGTATTAGAGTCTTTACTGCTAACGATGGCAACCAGGAAAGCTAACAAATGATATCTCAAGATTTACTGTCCAAGGAGACTTAACTTTGCAAGACTCTTAACAGTTTTGGGCTTTTATGACAATGATCAGTGTCCCAATGCTCATGGGCCATCTTTTTAGCCTGTCAAGGTCCCTCTGGATGGCATCTCTTCCCTCTAGAGTATAAATCACACTGCTCAGCTTGGTAACATCTGCAGCCTTGCTGAGTGTGCACTCAATCCCACTGTCCATTTTCCTGACAAAGGTGTTAAATTATACTGATTCCAATATGGATCCCCGAGGCACGTCACTCTTTGCTATTCTCCACCTGGACATCAAGCTGTTGACTGAAATCTTTGAGTATGACCATCCAGCCAATTTCTCATACATTGAGAGGTCCACCCACCAACCCCATATTTCTGCAGTTTGGAGACAAGGATGTTGTGTGGCACAGTAGGAAATGCTTTGCACAAGTCCAGGTAGATGATGCCAGCTGGTCTCCCCTATCCACCAATAGTGTAACCCAATGGTTTTCTATGGAAAGCCACCAAATTTGACTGGCACAATTTGCCCTCAGTGAAGCCATGGGGGCTGCCACAGATTCCCTCTCTGTTTTCCATGTGTCTTAGCACAGTTTCCAGGAGGATCTGCCTTATGCTTTTGCAGGGCTCTAAGGTGAGACAGCATCTCAGTTTGAGACAAGTTTAGGGGGAAACGGCCTGGAAGGGACACCTCCTCCCCAGAAGACAGAGTTCAGCACTCCCTCCCCCACCGATACAAAAGGACTTTCTTGGATGAAAGTGAAAAAAACTATTTATTTAACAAGCAGAATGCCAGCACGGCACAGGAAAAATATGAGTACTGTCAGACAATAAAACTCCTCTCTGCAGAGAAAGCTGGTGGATTTAGTGTTCCCTCTGTAGCTGGCTTGGCCCCTCCCGAGGTCCAAGGCCGGGGTGTGGTGTCCCCACAGCCTTCCTGGTGGTCCACAAGGTCCGATGATCTGGTTCTTGGATCACAGCTAGGCCAAACAGCTCCAGAAGAGGAAGAAGTTACTGGAGTATTTTGGTACGCTGATATGGGAAAATTTCTTGCCTCAGCTAACAGGCTGGCTAAAAGCAGGAAGGTGCTCCCTCGGCTCTGCAGCGGTGAGAACGTGGGGGAGTGTGTGTGAGTCCTTGAACACAAACCATGCTGAAGAATTCGCCCAGCTTCTCTCCCCCCTCTCCTGGACCCACCTTAAATCTATGGGACCCTTTCCTGGGCATAAAGCAGAAAACAGGGAAATACAGTATTATTATAAAATCACCCCAAGACAGACAGACTGGTCTGTAGTTCTCTTGTTTTGTCTTTTTCATTTTTAAAAGACTATAGCAAGTCTCACCAAAACAGTCTGTGAGGGTACAAATCTCTCCCACTCTGGATATAATTCTTCATTTCAGAGGAAGAAAAGCAAAACCAAGAAAACTTTAGGTAAATTTATCATTTTGAAATTACATCCAAACACAAATCTCAATTATGAATTAAAAAATCAAAACAATGCAAGAAGTCAATATTTATCTGAAGTACCTTAAACTGTGTGATGATAACACAGAGTCATGGAATTGTTTGTTTTAATAAAGACCTTTAAGATCATTGAGTCCAACCACTAACGTAACACTGCCAAGTTCACCACTAAGCCTTGTCCTTAAGTGCCACATCTGCACATCTTTCAGATGCCTCCAGAGGTGGCAACTCCACCACTTCCCAATGCATCATGTTCCAATGCTCAATCACCCTTGCAAAGAAGAGTTTTTTATCAGTAACTAACTTTAACCTCCCCTGGTGCAACTTGAGGCCATTCCCTCTCATCTTATCACTTGTTACTTGCCTACCTTGCTACAACCTCCTTTCAGGCACTTGTAGAGTGATAATGTCACCCTTGAGCTTTCTTTTCTCCAGACTAAACAGCCCCAGTTCCCTCAGCTGCACCTCTAAGACTTGTGCTCCAGAACTTTCAGCTGAATGCAACAGAAAAAGAGGAAGAGATGAGCTCGTAACTGATGCAGAGTAATACTATTTAGAACTAAGCCACTGTGACTGCAGCAATTTAAAAACTGGGAAACTATTATTGGTAGTCGAGGAATATAAAAAGAAGTGGTCAGAAATAATGAAATAAAGATTAAAAGCAGTGTAGGAAAGCACATTGGCTTTGGCAGTCTAACTGCAGTGTAGAGTTGTCACTTAATATCTAATCCAATAAAATTGATGCCATTGGGAGTTTGCTGTGAAGTTCAATGAATATAAAATAAAGTTCTAACTAAATCAGTTTAAAATTATAACCTCATTTTCTCTTTCCTTCCTTTAATGTTCTTTAAATATTTTGTGTTTTGAAAGCTGAACTATGACTGCTTAGCAGAAGAACCATATTCTTGTATTTCAAGAGATCACCTTTGCAATTCATTAGTATTCAAAAAAGTTGTGTGAAACATTGTGCTTAATTTATATGGATGGATGCCCAGTATATTCTAAAAACATAAAGCTTTCTACAAAGAACCATGCATTCAGCAGGTTTTCATAGTTCAAGAAAACTCATTGAAATGAGACAAAAAGTACAAAAGATACAAATCAAATGTGCATAAACTACTGTAAAATTTGCATCAATTTAGACCCAAGAACTTGCATTATTTAATAATATTAAGCTTTACCAGAACCTACTCCACTCTAGCTTGTATGGTTAAATGACAGGTTATTCCCATCTCATATTAGCAAAACACAGGGCGGTTAAGATTTAAGTGTTTATTGATGCTTTACAGTTGCAGCTGTAGCATGCAGTAAAAATTATATATGATGCTCTCTTTTAAAACATTCTGTCTTGGCAAAAAGCAGCAATCCCCTCCACATTTATATTTTATCCATAATAAGAAGATAGTTATCCTTTCTGGGCATGAGAAAGCATATAATTGAGCATGCTTAGGAATCCAGACTATTGATGTTTAGGAATTAGTTCTTAAGGTTCAGTTCATTATGGAGCTATAAAGAGCAAAGACCAACTGTTACTCCAAATATGTGGTAATACAAAACAGATGTTATAGTGCCAGGGAGGACTGTACTTCAAATTTGTTTTAATTACTCTTGAGTGCACCTTCTAATGACAAATCTTGTTTTCTGCTCCTCATTCTGAGTAGAAGCCATAACACCCAGCCAGTTTTGAATGCATCATTGGGCGGAAATCCTGCTGGTTCTAAAATCCTTTAGACTGAGGCCAAATCAAAGGCCCATGAGCCTTCAAAAAAACAAATGTGTGACGAAACAGCTTTTTCATCAGAGAACCAACCATAAGATTTTCCCACATAAAATATGATTTATTCATCCATCCCACATTATATAACCTATAGAAGAAAGACATTCAAACAAAAAAATACAGAATACTTACATGTCATGCCTAAACTGAGATATTTCCTTGTGCACTTTTGATAGTTCCTTTTAGACCAATTTATCCCGTCTTCCTTGATTAGACTGACTTTGCCTTTTAATGGATCGCTTGCAACTCAGCCTTGAGCAGGTGTCAGGCTGAGGTTTATTTCATACCCCTCATGAAACAGTGTATCATTGCTATCCTTGACATTGCTTTGCCTATTTCTTACCTTCCTCATTCGATTCAGTTTTTTATATTGAAGCAGGGTGGTAACACATAAGTAAATACACGTATGCAGCATTCATACCATCGTATGCTCAAAGCTGTCAATCTCCACAGAAACATTTTAGTCTTTTCCTAGATATTTGAGCTATTTGGATTAAAAATAAAAGGAAACTAGGTCAAGAACATCTAAATTTAAATAACTGAATTATATATGCAGCTAATAATGAAAAGTGACGACATCAGTGGAACTCCTATTACTGCTATTGGTAGGGATATTTCTTCCCCTGTCAAGATTAAGATTACTGATTCATGGGAGAAAAAATTTAAAATAGTAAATTTTCCTAAAAGCTGTAAATATATTGATTGAAGTTAAATGAATTTAAATGAATTTAAACTCCATGACAAATGGAGTTCATTTTTTACGAACCAGAAATGATGTGATATGATATGCTGGGTTTTTCACACTGAAGTCACTGACATCTCATAAGCATCATAATTAAATCATTAAATCGTTATTACCCCCAGGCATTGGTATTGGGATCAGTAGTGTTTAATATCTTCAACAATGACATATATAGTGGGATTGTTTGGACAGGACAGCTTGCACCCTCAGCAAATCTGCAGCTGACACCGAGCTGAGTGGTGTGAATGACGTCTGAGGGATGTGATGCCATCCAGAGGGACCTGGACAAGCTCAAGAAGTGCAAAAGGTTCAACAAGACCAGGCAAGATCCTAAGTCTGGGTCAATGCAACCCCTGGTATCAATCCAGGCTGGGGATGAACAGATCAAGAGCAGCCCTGCTGAGAAGGATTTGGGGGTATTGGTGGATGAGAGGCTGGACATGAGCTGGCCATGTGCCTTTGCAGCCCAGAAAAACAAATGGGTCCTGGGCTGCATCCAAAGCACCGTGGGCAGCAGGTGAGGGAGGGGATTTTGCCCCTCTGCCCCACTCAGGTGAGACCCGACCTGCAGTGCTGCATCCAGCTCTGGGGTCCCAGCACAGGAAGGACATGGACCTGTTGGAGTGAATCCAGATGAGGACACAAAGATGATCAGAGGGCTGGAGCGTCTCTGCTATGGAGACGGCCTGACAGAGCTGGAATTACTCAGCCTGGAGAAGGCTCCAGGGAAACAGCATTGCAGCTATTAGTATTTAAAGGAGGCTTAAAAGGGGGGAAACTTTTTAGCAGGGATAGTGTTAAAGGAGAAGGAATAGGGATTTTTAAAGCAAAAGAGGTTAGATTTAAACTAGATGTAAGGAAGCAGGGAATTTTTTGCTATGAGGCTGATAAAACACTGGAGCAAGTTGCCCAAAGAGGTGGTAAATGCTCCAACGTCAGGTTGGACTGGGCTCTGAGCAACCTGATCTCTTTGAGGATGTCCCTGCTTGCTGGAGAGGGGTTGGACTAAGTGATGTCTAAAGTTCCCTTTCCACAAAGTATTCTATGTTTCTCTGATATTATGATATTTAGAAGTGCATGGGTGAATAAAAAGGCTTAATAAATTATGAAATTATTCTCAAATATTCTAAAGTAGAGCTGATATTTTATTTTGTTCACGTTACAGTGATAGTTGACAAAGTAGATTCAGAGATAAACTTTTTTTTTAAAAGGGAAACATAAGCATAAAAAAGGAACACAAATCATCAATACAAATCCTCAGAGTTACACAGTGTCAAATGCAAATTTTGCTGATTGTGGAAAAATAATGTTTATATATACATAAGCAAATGTAATGTATGTATTTATGCTGATCTTCATGTTATCTTATACAACTATTTCAGTTTTTCTCAGAGTGGAATCCAATGTATCTCCCATAGCTCATTGTAAATCAAGAGAAGTCTGTTCACCTGGGAAACAGCTTTTCACAGCTCTGTGGCTGTTTTCTGAACTGCACCTCCCATGAACCATACCAATAACATCACAAACCCAGTGTTTCTAGTTTTCCCTTCATTCACAGAAAAGAACACATTTTCTGTGGAGCAGATATAAAAGAACTGGAACCATCTGTTGACAAGCACTTATAACTGACTAATTTCATCATACTAAAAGAAAGGAGATAAGGATTCCAGTCATGAAAGTTGCATTGTGTTTAGTTCCTCTGGTTTTCTCAGATATGGATTGATTTCTAGGGAAGCCATGCTGAATGCATTTGTAACAGGATTGAGACATGAGACAGCAGATA
Source organism: Ifrita kowaldi (assembly GCA_013398055.1). Classification (NCBI taxonomy): domain Eukaryota; kingdom Metazoa; phylum Chordata; class Aves; order Passeriformes; family Cinclosomatidae; genus Ifrita; species Ifrita kowaldi. The sequence continues at coordinate 358,943 of VZRS01012850.1, forward strand.
TTACTTCAAGGAATACACTATTGGAACATATATTCTAGCAGCTAATATGTCAATAGCATATTGCAAGATCACAGTTGTCTTGGGTGGGAGGATGGCAGTCAGTTTTGCAATTTCTAGATCTCAATTTTTCCCATTTCTGTAAGTTTAGAACAGCATGCTAGGAGACACCTTGACAGACTGGCTTGACAAACTGCTCCGTGGTGTGGCCTGTCAAAATCAGCACAGTCCCCGTAGGCTATGAAGGGACAAAGCTGAGCATTTCCACATGCCATCCCTCAGCTGCTTCATGTCCTGTGTTAGAATTAAGTTCCCTTGTGCAACCCCAGCCTCTGCAAAGCACTTGATTCCCACTACCTCTTACCAGTATTTCTACATTCCCACACTTGGGAACTTCCCTAAGGATGACTTGAGAAACTGTTTTGTCCTTGTACAGGCATCAGGGGACCCAAAATATAAAAGGAAAAATGTGGAATGCAAAGACACCCTTGATGTCCCTCTCTCTTTCAACTCCTTGAAGGGAAGGTCAGAAATGTGAGGGAATTAACTTTTTCAACTTAAGTATGCCATTTGCCACTTAGCAAGGGAAATATTTCAGTGATAATTGATGGTAAATGAGGAAGTTATGCATAAATCGTAATCATTCAAAAATATTAATAAAAATTATTTAGAAATATGCTAATTCACTTAAATACCAAATCGGGGATGTTCTGTCATAAATGTAAAATGAAATGTTTGCGTTGAACATAAAAGTAACACTGCTTTAAAACTTTCTATCTTTAATGTCTGATGGTTTCATATATACCCTCAAGTGAAGAGGACCGTGTGAGGTTTCAACCTAAGGGTTGAACCCCATTAGTTCCTACGTTCAGGTCCAGTAAGAAGGAGAAAGATGAAAAGGATGAGGAAGAGGGGAATGAGGAGGACAATGACAATGATGTCCCTAGACAAGATCTGGCATGACTAGAACAAGGCTGTATTTCCAGGAGAAAGCCACACTCTCTAATCCCTGTGGCAGCAGCCTTCCCATGCCCAGGCACAGGCAGTGACTGTGCAGCTGATGAATACCAGCAGATGGAGGCTGCTTTCACCGTCATGCCAGAGCCTATGTCAGTGAAGAGAAATTATACAAGAATGAAGGCTTAAAATGAAAGGAGATACATAATTAAAAAGTTGAGACTCCTTATCATCATGTCATTTTAACCTTGTTCCATTAGCAAAAATAAAATAAGTCACTCAAGACCAACTGTATGTGAAAGAGTCTATTTTAAACTTGTTCCAAATTGCCTCTGAGCTTATAATAAGCTGTACTGGTTTTTACTGACAGTAATTTTTTGTTACTGTGCTTTCTGTACTGATATATTGTGATAATCCCTTGTATACTGAGGTAGAGGACTACACTTACAAAGCGTTCCAAATGATGATAGTGGAAATATATTAAACAAGTTAATAAATATCCTATTTCCACATGTTGGCTGATACTCTTATATTCCAAATCATCGCAGGCATTTAAAGAGATTGCTGCTCTGCAGACACAGCAGAGGCAACTAAAAGAATTGAATAATTTCTTGGAGCAGTGTGCAAGTTTTTTGCTGCTTTCACACATGTCCCTCCGTAGGAAAAGACATGCAGTTTTTTAGCAAATAGACAGAGTTACTGCTCTTTGTAGCTGGGACCAGGGAGCTCATTCCAGTTCTATGAAACTGTAAATGTCAGATCTTGGTTTAGTTATGGCCGTTAGAAATCTGTATACATATTTTCAGGGTGGAAATTCTAGTGGATCTTGTTTGTAGGCTATGTTAAAAGGCCCTCAAAATTATGTCGTAACTGAGGGGGAAAATGGTGCTTTATATCATGACCTGAGCATTCTCCAACTGCTCCTCTGTTGAAAGCAACTGCACATTAGTTTTCAGAAACAAGCTGAACACATAGAAATTTTCTCTTAATTTTGACATGGTCCTCAGTGCAGATAAAAATGATAATGTACTTTGTTCTGTAGGGTGCTTGTACAGTACCTATATAATTCAACAAATAAAAGAAGGGCTATAAGATTTGAGATTTAAAGTCAATAGGAGAGTTAAGCCCTCAGCCTTGGGAGAGGGGGGCAGGGTAGTTTGATTTTGGAGTTCACACAAATAGGTAATCTTGAGGGACTGTATGACAAATATTTTAGTCAACTTCTGCGTAAGTCATTTCCTTCTTGAGACTCCTACTCTTGCTCACCTTCCCAACAGGGAATTTCACACAGCCCAGTGAAAATACCACAAAAACCCACCAAAAAACCAAGCAATCAAATAAAACCAGAAGGAAAAGAGCAGCCCAACTATTCATTCTGTATCCTAAGATGACAGGGCATCAGAAGACCCATTGCTCTGTCATTGGAATAAAACAGACTGTTGGATTTCTTTCAAACCACTTTCTAATTTCATTAAAGTAAATTTATATTTACTTTAATTTACTAAATTTATATAGTGCTTTATATTGCTGATGCAGTCAGCTATTGCTAGAGTAGTATAATATAAATTCTCTAAGCCATTGATGGCATTTTTCTGGTTCCATCTTAAAATTGTTTTATTTAATCACCTTTTACTTCTCTAAGTGTGGAAGGTGGGCTGTATTTGTGAAGAGGAAGGAAGTGAAAATGACTGAGAAAATTCAGTGAAAGTTACCCTCTTCCATAATTTTGATGAAAGTTCTCTGAAGTTGTCTGGAGCCTGCTGTAAATACATGAATCTTCAATGCTTTACTTTTAAAATCTTGCCTCTAGTTTTTCCAAAATTGAAATTCTCAGACTTTGCATGAAAAAAATCTTTTTCAGATAAGGTCTGATTCATGGAACTTCTAAAAATAGTTTAAGGCAAAATTTGCTATCAGAAGCAACTTAACGAGGAAATATTACTGAGTTTTCCTGTCAGATAGAAGGATAAGTAGCTCTTCCTTATTGCTTGTAAAAGTATGAAGTAGTTAGTGAGCTTACAACTGGCTTCAGTGCTTTGGATGAAACTAAATTTTTAACAAATTTTTTTCTTAACAAAAACCCAAACGTATTCTTGTGTAATTCAAATCACCTCTAAGCTATTCCTCCAGGTACATTTGATCAAAATCTTGGGGCTAATAAGAGCTATTAAAAAAAAAAATCTTCATATTGACAACAGAATTATTTGTCTCTGAAGAGGAAATATTTTTACTTTTCATATACTTTGTTCAAAGAACAAAAAACTTTGAACAAGATCATATTCAGCTTCTTGGCAAGAGAGAAATATTCAAAACTAGTTGATATTAGGAACTAACCATTACCTGATAAAATGTGGAGTACAGGTGTAGTGTAGCAATGATGCCAACATCTCGCTGCACTGGCACCGGTTTTCCACCTTACTTCAGTCAAGAAAAACAGTTTCAGGTATTTATGGTGCCATCATGTGGAGACTTCTGAGCATTGAAGATCTTGAATTAGAAGAGCTCTATTACAAGGAGAGGAAATCTGGACCCCAAAACAGTGCTGGTAATCTTGAGCTATAAATGGGTGCTAGAAATTAAGAAATCCTAGCTCATTTCTGAGTCAAACTTCTGATCTGCCTGCCCTAATTAGGTATCTTCTCATGCCAGTCACACAGTCTACAAGAACTTAGGTATTTTAAAGAAAAAAATGCCCATGAATCTTTTTCCCCAACAAGAAAGAATATAATTTTGTCTTAGACTAATGTAGATTAAGAAAAATAACGGCATAGTTAAATAAACATAAATGTAAGTTATATATCTTCTTCAAAACATTCATGCTTTTCCCTGGACAGGGTATTCTTAGGTTAAAGTTATGCAGAAACATGCAGGCTGAAAGGTTTTCTGTGGGTATATTAAAAAGACTTGGTTGCAAGTATCCAGGCTTACACAGATGGAGGGAGACAAGTACACTCCTTTGTATATAATCCTCAAAAAATCAGAAACATATTTATCTAATAGCAATTTTAATATCTTGATTTTTTTTTCCATTTTTTTCAAGGACAAAAGTACTTAATCCACCTAGGAAGAGACTGAATTAGGTCACTTCCTTTTCTTTCCCCCTAGATTCAAGATGGCATATTATAATAGTTCCTTTTAATTCCATATAGATTGGCCTGCACAGATGCTGTGATTCATCGTGTGAGCCTATTTATGCTCTTTTATTTTGCTGCGTAGGACAAGTTGTTCTTTATCAGTTCTTTTATGAGCATCCCGTTAAATACCTCTGTGCATGCAGAATGGAACATTGTTTCCTAGACCTTTTTTTTTTCTTTCCCAAGAGAAAAGGGAAAAAATGACCCCCCTAAACCTGCAATAGATACTTTCCCAGTTTTCTGCTCAAAGCATTTCATTGTCCTAGTCTTTCTTTAGAGAACATAACACTCAGTCTTCTGCTGTTTCCAATGAAGAAACCTCTTGGTTGCTACAACTGATGTCTCAACAGCTGCTTATCAGCTTTTTA
>VZRS01012856.1:0-13839 GCA_013398055.1 Ifrita kowaldi
GCGAACGCGGCCGGGCACGCGCGCCAGGCACGGCCACGGGCTCGGACACGATCGCGGGCACGCGGACTCGGACACAGACTCGGACTCGGACACCGGGGGCGTGGAGCCTTTATTGCGCTATAGGGGCCCCGCCAGCCGGTCCAGCTGCCGCGGGTTGGAGCCGCTCAGGAACTGCAGCTCCGCCTTCCCGTCCTCCGTGTGCGCTGCGAGGGAAAGAGAGAGAGACTGAGAGACCGAGGGAGGGATGGAGGGAGGGAACGGGAGCGGAGGGTGCGGGCTCTGACAACGCAGGGCGGGCACAGCTCCGGCTTTCCCCCCTCGCCGGGCACTGACCTTTCTCGTGCTGCAGCCACTTGCGCTCCAGGTAGTAGCCGTAGCAGCTCTCGAACTCCCTCGGGCTGTAGTTGGCGACCGGGATGGGGACAAAGGGGTCCAAGGCGTCGAACCCCTCCTGGGAAGGGAGGTCAGTCGGGGTCAGTGGCGGGGGCTGGGTGGGGACACGGCCCGGCCGCCTGGGAGCTCAAGCAGAGCTCAGCCATGGAATTGTGGAATATCCAGAGCTGGAAGGGACCCACAGGATCACCGGGCCCTGCACAAGACACCCCAACAACCCCACCCTGGGCATCCCTGGCAGCGCTGTCCAAACGCTCCTGGAGCTCTGGCAGCCTCGGGGCCGTGCCCATTCCCTGGGGAGCCTGGGCAGTGCCCAGCACCCTCTGGGGGAAGAACCTTTCCCTGATCTCCAGACTACCCCTCTCCTGACACCGTTCCAGGCATTCCCTTGGGTCCCATCCTGGTCACAGGAGCAGAGATTGAAGCTGCAGATCCCTGAGGTCTCCCCTGAGTCTCCTCTTCTCCAGCTGGACAGACCAAATGCCCTCAGCTGCTCCTCCAGACCCTTCACCATCCTTGTGTCCCTCCTTTGGACACTCTCCAGAAGCTTTAGACCTCTCATAGACTGTGATGCCCCAACTGCCCCCAGGACTCGAGGTGAGGCTGCCCCAGCCCGGAGCAGGGACAATCCCCTGCCTTGCCCGTGTGCCTGGCACACGCCAGGACACTGCTGGCTCCCCGGGCTGTCAGGGCACTGCTGACCCAAAGGGGTGTGTGTGATCCACAGAAACCCTGAATGGTGTCCCCTGGGACAGAACCAGGTCACCAACCAGGATTTTTGTTCGTTTCCCAATGTGAAGAGGGAAAAAAACCCCCAGAGAGGCCATGGGCTCACCTTTCCCAGCAACTCGTGGGGAGTGTAGGCTGAGCTGCGTTTGAAGAGCGAGCCAGTCTGGCTGAGGGTGGTCACAATGGCACCTCCACTCTGGAAGGCAGATCAGAAATAAAAATCCTGTTAGTGCTGGTTTAGGATCAACCCCTGAGGCATCTTCTTCTTGGAGGATGGAGCTGCTGGAGCAAGTCCAGAGGAGGCCATGAAGGTTCCATGATGGAGCCCCTCTGCTCTGGAGCTGGGCTGGGAGAGCTGGGGGTGCTCCCCTGGAGAAGAGAAGGCTCCAGGGAGAGCCCAGAGCCCCTTCCAGGGCCTAAAGGGGCTCCAGGAGAGCTGGAGAGGGACTTGGGACAAGAGGAGGGACAGGACACAGGGAATGGCTTCACTGTGACAGGGCAGGGTTAGATGGGATATTGGGAAGGAATTGTTCCCTGGGAGGGTGGGGAGGCCCTGGCACAGGGTGCCCAGAGCAGCTGTGGCTGCCCCTGGATCCCTGGCAGTGGCCAAGGCCAGGCTGGACGGGGCTTGGAGCAGCCTGGGACAGTGGAAGGGGCCCCCGCCCTTGGCAGGGGGGGGGACTGGATGGGGTTTAAAGTCCCATTCTGGGATTCTGGATTCTTCAAAATTCTACAGGATGGACTGTTTGTAATGCTGACCACACGAATCCTGGCTGCTCCAAGCCCATGTGAGCACAGGGAATACACAGCTCGTGTTCCCAGGGCTGGCATTTAAACTTTTCCTAACTATAATGGGTTTTCTAAGCAAACAAGTGAAATACTTTAAAAAGGACTTTCCTATGTACCTTTAAATCTGACACCTACTCGTTCTAGCTCTGAGCATCCATGGGATTGAAAAAGCAGCAGGAGGAGTTGACCTCCTACAGCAAAATGCTCAGAAACTGAAAGTTCTCATTAGTTCCAAGAAATCAGAACCCAAACTGTCCCAAGGGCTATCAAACACCTCAGGGTCCTACACCGGATCCTGGCAGGGGAATCAGGAAATGCTGTTACAGATTCGACCTGCTCTCATTCTCTTCAGGTGGTGTCACACACATGGTGAGACACTGCTGCTCTCCTGTGCTCTCTGAGGATCTCCTGTGCCTGTGCTCTCCTTCAGGGGTGTTGGACCTGCAGCTTCAGGCCTGTGGCAGCTTTAATTGCTGGGAGTGACACGGCCAGAGGCAGGGCCTGGAACTCACCCAATCGTTCCTCACCATCTTCCGCAGGTTGTGCACGAGCGTCAGCTCCTCTGGAGAAACCTGGTGGAGATTGTCTGCATCACTTTTTTATTGCCAGCAGCTTCTATCTGAGACACGAATTCCCCTCCCCTCCTTCCAATCAGGCTGGCAGGATCGTTTGTATCCTTCAGGCAGGGTTTTTTCTTTGCTTTCCCTCAGCCCTGCAGCATCGAGCCTGAGTCATGCTGCACTGAGCAACACCCAGGCCCTGCCTCTCCAACAACACCCACCTGTGCTTGTGTCTCAGGGAGAGACAGTAAAAATTCAGTAAAAATCATCTAAAGCACCATGTGAACCTTTCAGGCCCCTCCAAAGCCAAGTGAACATTTTCAGGGATTGCCACAGAACTACAACTGAACCAAATGCCCTCCCTGCTCCCCCTGCAGCAGGAAGCAGGGCTGTCCCCAGGGCAGAGCTCTCCTCACAGGGCTCTTGTCCTCCTTCCTCAGCGTGGTCCGTCCCCAGAGCGCGTTGACGCCGTCCACGGCCACGAGGAGCCGGAAGGAGCCGCGGTGACTCTGCTGCTTCATCTCCCTCAGCACCACCCCCACGGCGTCGCTGGCACTCCTGACACGAGCCAGACCCTGCAGGGAGCACAAGGCACAGCACTCAGCCTGGATTTCTTGCTGGTGGGTGATGCTGGTGACTCTTGGGCTGCCCTTCCTCAGGGGAAGACAAACTGACAGCCGACAACCTCTTTGTTCCTTTCCAAGGAGGAGTTTAAGCACCAAAACGTGGCAATTTCAAATCCTGACTTTGTCTTCTATCCCAATTCTCTGTACAACTTTCTTTACAGACCCACCACACCTTCTGTTGGTAGGGAGACACCTCCTATTTCCCAGGACTCACACCTGTAGGATCTTCAGGAGCAATCTGTTCCACAAACACCAGGATGGGATCCTCTGGTACCAGGTGAGACCACTCCAGCAGCAGAGGTTATTCCTTACCTGCTCCACCACTTCTCCCAAAGGTCTGCCCTCCTCTGTGCTTTCTCGTTTGCCCCACGTGTATTTTTTTTGTGTCTTTATCTGTGGGAAGAGAACTGTGATTAGATTGGGGATGGAAGGGGGCAAAGCAGAATCTGGGAGAAGCATCCACCACCAACAGCCATCCCCACAGAGGGGATCTGAAGTGCTTTTCCTACAGCACCTGAAGCCCAGCACGGGGCAGTGGGTGGGGTTTGCATCCACAAACCTCTTGCAGGAAACGTTCATTGGAGGTTTTGAAGTTCCTGAGCCACACAGAGGCCTGCAGAGGCTGATCCAGCCGGTCTTTGTTGTAGGAAGACTGCAAAAGCTCCTTGCAGTTCTTCACCCAGAGATGAGCTGTCAGCAAAATAAAATATTTTTTTTTTTTANTTTTCCTGTAGCCCCATTAGGTCCTGGAAGGCCCCAGGTTAACCCAGAGCCTTTTCTTCTCCAGGCTGAACAATCCCAATTCTCCCAGCCTTTCCTCACAGCAGAGCTGCTCCCCTGATCCCTCTGATGATCTTGGTGCCTCCTCAGGCCCATGTGCTTCCTGTGCTGTGCCCCAGGGCTGGATGCAGCTCCATCCTTACTGGAGAACTCCCTTGGGGTCAGAGGAGGGCACACAGACCCCAAACAATCTCCCCCTGTGCTCGTTAACAAAGGGGAAAACCCGACTGACCCAAAGCACGTGTGAGCAGGTGAAAATAACCAATTATGCTCTACTTTATTTGGGGGTTTGTGTTTTATGAGCCATCTCCACTACGGAAAAGCAAGAATAGATTGAGGTGGGCTATCCTACAGCTCCTGAAGCGGTGCCTTTTGGTGTTTGGTGGGGTAACAGAGCCCTGCTTTTCTCACCATCCGGGATGTGCAGCACCAGCCAGCCCTGCCTCGAGCAGTAGTGAACCACGTGGCACAGGGTCATGGTCTTCCCTGTTCCCCTCTCACCATCTCCAGCAAGGACTGTCAAGGAAAGTCTCTGGAAAACCATTTCAGTTTGTACTTGACTGTGACTCCTTCAGAAAGGGCATAAGGGGAGTTCAGAGGTCATCAAAGCAAGGATTTCATTCTCAACAGAGTTCCTTCTCCTGTTCCAACCCCCCTGAGCAGAGCTGAGGAGCCCCACGCCCTGTGTGCTGACCCTGTTTGCAGGTCTGTAGGGCCAAACTGAGTTAGAACAAAGGTATCCAAGCTCCAGGTTTCCTGAAATGCTCCAGGTCCCTGCACTGACCACAGACCACGTGGCACAACCACCTCCTGGAGACTGAACCAGGTCAGGCTCAGAACAACCCTCTCACCTGCACAAACTGGTTGTGTTTCTGTTCATTCCACCCTCAGGTAAGTGCTAAAGGATACAGATCACGTATCTGACAGCAGGGTGGGCCAAGTTGGAGCCCTTCAGGTAAGCGAGGATCTCGAGCGCCGGCCTCCGCACCATCACCCGCGCCTCGTTGAAGGTCTGGATCTGAGAAAGGAGCAGATGTGCCCAAGCTGCCACGAGCTGGCCAAGCACAGCTGCTCCCAGCCCGGCTCCATCCCTGCCTGGAGGCTCCCAACACCCCCAGCTCTGCCCTCTCTGCCCAGCAGCACCGACAGGGTTGGTCAAGCGCCGCTTCCCCTTGGTGAAAGGACCTCCTTGTCCTTCCTGGGCCTGGAAAGGGTTTTTGGGATCAGCTGTTCCATGCTGTTCCCACAGACTGGGGGTGGGTGACTGGCCTGTCCACGAATCCCAGCTCAGTGACCTGGATATGCCCAGGTAAGGAATCTGTTCCTCACTCAGGCAGCTGCTCAGGGAGCAGAGCCTGGCACAGCTCCATCTGCCTCACCACACCAATCAGGAGACAAGATTCTTTTGTTATTTCATGAGACAGCCTGTCCCACACAGAAATACAGCCATGGAAAATATTTCTGTAATTCATCATGTGCTCGGATGTTAGAGATGGAAAATAATGGATATTAGAGACGAAAAATAATGGATGTTAGAGATGCTCTTATTCCAACAGGAAAATGGAAAAATAATGGAATTAAGGTTGCCTGAGGTGGAACCCTCAAACTCTTCTGCTGCTGCTCTGGGTAGTCACCTCATCTCTTTTAGATGTTGAAAACAACAGCAATAACTGCACTCTTGCTCTCTCTTATTCCAACAGGAAAATGGCACAGTCACCAATGGACCTGGTTCTTCCCACACAGAATCATGGAATGGTTTGGGTTGGATGGGACCTTAAAGCTCATCTGATTCCACCCCCTGCCATGGGCAGGGACACCTCCCAGGTGGCTCCAAACCCCATCCAGCCTGGCCTTGGGCACTTCCAGGGTTCCAGGGGCAGCCACAGCTGCTCTGGGCATCCTGAGTGCATTCCCTCTGAGCTCCAAGCTGGAATACCTGCTGCTGGAAGCGATAGGGCAGCCCATGGGGGAACACAGCCTTCACCTCCTCCAGGGGGATGTTGTACAGCCGGCCCTCGTGCTGCTCCGTGTGCTGGGCCTGGAAGGGAAGGGAAGGGAAGTGTCACCCTGGGGATGCCTCTTTCCTGCACACAGGTGGCCTGGGAGGGCGGGACAGGGAGGGAATGCTCAGTCACAGGCAATGGCCTTTTACTGGGAGGCAGAACAAGACAGAGCAGGAATTGTGGGGTCAGGAAACTCCTGTGGAGAGGCTAAAGAAAGGAGATCCCACCTGGCACTAAACAATGAAGGGACTCCCTGAGCTCGTGTGTGACCTGTGGTGTTTTGGGGGGCACCAGTGGCCTTGTGCTCTGTGAATTTACCTCACCTTTCACCAGCCCCCCAAACCTTAACAGCAGCATGATGCCCTTTTGAGTCACCTGCTGGGGTCACACTCGCTTTCTTCTATGACAAAATGTTGTTTTCTGCCTTGGGAGTAATTCCCAGGAGTAATTCCCACGGTGCCATTCGGTTACTGGGGCTGGAGGCTGAAAAACTCACAATCTCTTCTCTGGGGCAGTAATTTCCAGTCCCTTGTGGTGACCTCAGTGATCAGGGTTATTCCTCCCCTGGACTTGAACCCTGCTGCATCGATTTCCAGAGTTTACCTGCAGGTCTGAGCACACACTGCAAGAAGCTGTTGTCACTGGGATCTGAGAATTGAATGCCTGCTTTTTCCCTTCATTATTCTCCTTTCCTGCCATGCAACACCTGCAAAGCCCTTATTTGTTTCCTTTTGCTCGAGCCATCGGTTTCTGTGTCTTGTCCAATTAGGACAGTAAATAGAGACTACCCTGCAGCCCTTCCTGTGTGACTTTTAGCAGTTTTGTGTTAATATTTGAAGCTTAGATCATGTCCTGCTCCGCTTTCTGCATTTTTCCATGGATTTAAAATAAAATATCCTCCTCTTCATCCTTGTGCATGCCAGCTTTTATATATAACAACAACAAATATAACAATTTCCTTGTTTTCTTTATTTTGTGTGCGAGCAGCTGGGCCTGCAGGTGTCACTTCTGCCTGTTTGGCCAGGAATATTTGGCTTTTCCCAGTTCTTGATGGACTCTTCATGGACCACTGCTGCACACCCATGAATTTTCTGCCCCCAGGATTCTTGTTGAGTCTCCCTTCCCTTCTTCAGACCCAATTTCCAGCCTTTCAGCCCAAAACACACCTCTGCTCTCACCTTCTGCCCCTTCCACTCAGCACTACCCCCTATTCCACACCTCCCTAGGAAAGGTTCTCCCAGGACAGGCCAGCGTGCCCTGGGCTCTGTGGTTTGCCTTGGCACAGCTGCAGGATTTGAGGAACTCCTGAACCAAGGAACAATTTCTAGGAAGAAACCATTTGGTAACTTCAGCCAAGGACTGGGCTGCTGGAGCTGCCAAACTGGTGCTCACTGGTCAGGGAATCTTTGCAACAGGGGGGAAAATGTTAAATCCTGGCTGTTCAATTGGTGCCCTGCTGTAAGGAGGCGTCATCTGAGGGGAACTGTGAAGGGAGGCTTCAGGCTTTTCCCAGCCAAATTTCAAACTGTGGATGGATTCCCTGGAGTTCTCCTGCACGTGCTGGACTCGGACTAGCAGCACCTGTGGTTTCCCATGGCTCAAACAGAAGAGCAGGACTCCAGAGCCCATTTTCATTCTCAGCTTCACCCCTGACCTGCTGCATAACTTTGGGCGAATTCCTTCACTCCCCCACATCTGCAAAGTGGGTCAATGTCTTTATCCTCACGTTCAGTCACTTGGAGCTTTGCTAATGGAAAGGTACACGAAGTCTGATGAAAAATTTCGTGTTTAGTGGCTTTCTTTGTCCCGTTTTAACGGAATTGCCTGGTGCAGGAGCTGGGGGGCATCAGGGTTTGCTGCTGGGGTGACCCAGTGAGCCCAGGGAGGGCTGAGCCAGCCAAAGCTGTGCCAAAGCTCAGGCACAAGTCAGAATGCCAGAGCCAGTTGCCTGGCAACGAAAAGGCAGGCACAGGACAGCGGGGACAATCCTGGCCATCTGGCCTGTGCTGTGCAATCCATGGAGACACCGGGTCACGTGCAGCAGATCATCTCCCCGCTGCCGTTTCCATAGAGACCCCGGAGGAATCGGCACAGAGAGACTCCAATTACACAGGCAGCAGAAAAGCACCTCAAAGGCTTATCCCATTCATTTCTTCCCCCTCATTTTGTGCTTGAGATAGGGAGTGTGAGGCTGGAATTGCGGTGCTGCAGTGCTAAGGTCATCTGGGGTGTGGTTTTCAGCCCCTTCGCAGCCAACTCAGGGAGGCTTTTCCAGGGAAGAATAACCCTGGAGTTGAAATTAATGGTGTCTGATGATAGGCAAAGCCACATCCCAGTTCTGCAACACACACTCTCATCCCTGCAGCTCCAGAGAAGGAATCAATACCTGCTCCCAGGGGCTCTCAGGCAGAGCAGCCCCATCCTGAGCAGGTGCCCTGTACAGCCATGGGCCGTTCCCTCGGGGCTGGATCCCTGGTTTAGGTCTGTGTGCCCCCGCCCCTGGAAGAACAGCCCCAGGCAGCGCTCCTGGCTCCAGCATGGCCCCTGGGGGCACCCAGGACTGGCTGTGTGGCAGGGCCAGTGCAGGCAGTCACTCACCGGGTCGCTCTCGCTGGTGTGGAAAACTGCTCGGGGCCTTTCTGCTGGGACATCCTGGGTGGACACAGAGCTCAGGCCATCCCTGGCTGCCGTGTGGAGGGCACAGCCATGGTCCAGCTGAGGGGAGAACAAGGCAAAGAGACAACAAAGCTCTCAGCAGCCAAGGATTGCTGGTGAAAAACAACCCAGGGAGTCTGTTCTGTGCACTCGTGGCTCACACTCTGCGATCCCGCCGAGGCACGTGCAGCCCAGAGCTGAACCCTGGCTGCAATTAGAATGAAAATTCGTCATTAGCATGGAAATTCATCACGAAAACCCACACGCTGTAGAACCAGATTTCACACTTGGATACCTGCACTGAAACCATCCCACCTGAGCCAGTTCCACCTGAAGCCACCTCTGTGAGCCAGGCCCTGCACCTGAGTTTTACCCCACAAAATTCCTCGAGATCCCACATCCAGCCATTAAAGCCTCACTGCTGGGAAGTGCCCACCAGGTTCCTGCCCACACTGAGGAGCGGCAGCACCCTGAAAATTCAGGCTGTCTAGCAATCCATAATCACCTTAATTACGGAGGGATTAGTGCAGCTCTGCCCACTATTTGATATTTATAATTACACTCCCTGCACTGATCTCCCTGACTGTGTCCCTGCATCCAGACTCTGGCATTAGGATACAGACGTGGCTGAGAAACCGAAACAGCCAGCTAAGCTGATTAATTCATTTTTCCCCAGACAGACTGCTGAAGCCTGCCTGCAAAGCCCAGCCAAAACAGGCAAGAAAGTGAGCAGCGGCAGGACAAGCATTTTATTATGTTGTGGTGAAAGAAAGCACAAACATTTGTCAACGATTTTAAAAGTGCATCCTCCAGACAGGCTCTGGGAGAGGCTGAGAGCCCCTCACAGCACTGACAGGCCCAGTTGCAGCTGAACAGAGCCAGCAGTTTCCTATTTTGTCTGTCTGGGTGAGAGCAGCAGAATGCAAAGCTCAGAGCCAGGGACAGCTGTCTCAGCTCTCCGGGGCATGACACAGCTCTGCTGCCACCCCAGTGCTCCTCAGGGGGCCACTGCAAAGCCACAAGGGCTCGGGAGAAAGTGGGATTACCCACATTCCATGCTCAACACACACCAGATGGCTGAATCAGCATTTGGGCACTTGCCCTCCTGTTAGGGAAGGAATTAAACCAGTCTGGACCCTCTGGAACAAACTGCTGCAGTGTAAACAGGGAGATCACCAAACACATCTTGCTCCCACATTGCCCTTTTCCTCCTCAAACCCAAATGATCCTTCAGGATGGCTTATTTGGCTCAGTTTAGTTTAAAATCCATGGTAGTGACAATTTACAGCCTTGAGCAAGGCACAAAGATGCCAATTTAATACATGAATAACTACAGAAGGAAACTCTTGTCACCTGATCCCCATGAAAATGTCAGCCCTAAGTCACTGCCAGCCTGGAATCAGAGGCCCTCTCATTTCCCTTGAACATCCTGCCCAGAGCAGCTGTGGCTGCCCCTGGATCCCTGGAAGTGCCCAAGGCCAGGTTGGACGGGGTTTGGAGCAGCCTGGTCTAGGGAAGCTGTCCCTGCTGACAGCAGGGGGGTGAGACTGGATGTTGTGTGAGGTGCCTCCCAACCCAGCCCACTCCATGATTCTACGATCCCACATCTCCTCCTCCTCAAGTCCCAGGTGAGTGTGTGAGGGCTGTGAGCTTTGCTCAGCTGGCAGGGAAGTTCCCTGGACATCCTTTCCCGGGGGTACCACACAAATCCTTGTCCCTGACCAGTGCAGTGGCGAAGGAAAATGAAGCAAGGATGAACTTCTTGCTCTGTGTTCAGATTTTAGGGGCGTCCACATACAGCCTTCAGCTGAATGATGCTTCATCACACCAATATTAGCAATCTCGTGTTTTAAAAAGCCCAAACTCAGCTCAGCAGGACCTGGAACCTCTGTGGGACACCAAGCCAGCTCCTCACGATTTCTCCGAAGGGAGTGGAAGTCAGAATGCAAGCGTGAGGAGACTTTGTCTTGAAGTCCAGTACTCTGTTCTTGCAGCCAAATACATTAAATTTCTATTTTTTCCACCAGCACAGCACATCCCATCTGTAAATGCCTCCCACTGTCCCCTGGAGTGACACTGTTTCACACTGGCCCTTGCAGCCTTAGCACGGTGACAGCTCCTTCCCAAAACCCCCGTGTAACCTCCTGGTGCTTTGGAACTCTCCCTTTGTGGGCCGTGGGTGTGAGAGCAGCTCCCAAGCACCTGCAGACGGGGAATCGCTGCTCTCTGAGGTGCTACAAAGTCAAGCAGTGAGCAGGGCCCTGCTCACAGCTGTCCTGAGTCCCAGAGCTACAGACTTGCATTTCACCGATTACCGTGTCTCCATTTACAAAACCCACTGGGGACAGAATTTAAACTGTCCACGGATGGCTCAGGACAACCCCGCTAAACCATTTTATCTCCTGCGTTTAGAGCAGCAAGGTGCCCCTCGGTCCCTCCTACCCTGAACAAAAGCTCAGCGCCGATCCCTGGGCTCTGGAATGCCAGGAACACCCTCAGCCCTCCCCGCGCAGCTCCCAACACATCCCGCAGCCTCTCCCACCCCATCCTCTCCCAGCGCCGCTTCCCCCGGCAGCAGCGAGCGGATTTCGGGCTCAGCTCCCATCTGCCAAAGGACGGCAGTCTGGGATCCCTGAAATGGCAGCGAACCATCACGTGGCGGCCGGGGACGGCTCGGGAATGCCGAGCCATGAGGTGGAGCTGTTCCCGCGTGTGCCGGGCTGGGAAAGGCTCCCGCAGGCTGCGGGGAAGGGAGGCTGCGCAGCCACCCCGAGCCACAGCGCCGTGCTCGGGGGGAAAAGCCTCGAAAAGGCAGCAGCAAACACCACAGTTGGAGCTCTTTTCCAGCAGGAAGCCGTTCCAGAGCTGCACCACGAGCTCCTGCTGCTGTTTAGGGTTTCAGGAGGCTTTGCTGGTAACGCGGGGCTGCTGTGAGCTGTGGCAGAGCTGCTGTCACTACGCCCACCCGAAGCACTGAGCCACTTTTTGGCTCGGAAAATGAACAAAAGAAAAGGTTCTTCCCCCAGAGGGTGCTGGGGCACTGAGCAGGCTCCCCAGAGCTCCAGGAGCGTTTGGACAACGCTCCCAGCACAGGGTGGGGTTGTTGGGGTGTCTGGGCAGGGCCAGGGGTTGGACTCCATCCGTGATCCTTGTGGGTCTCTTCCAGCTCGGGATATTCCAGGATTCTACGATTTTTGGCAAAACTCTCCCCACCACCAGCACAGGCTTTGGGCAGGGCTGGTGGGTTCTTCCTCTGGACATTCCAGCCATGCAGAGCAAGTGGAATAATGCCTGTTTCCTGAGAAACACGTGCAGGGAAGATGCAGGATCCCAGCATCCTGGTTTAAGCCAGGCTCCCCCTCTCCAGACTCCTCAGGGACCACAGTGGGAGTTTACACCCCCAGCTGAGAGGAGCCACCAAGGTTTTAGCTGACAAATGTAAGAATGTCACTTTTTACAGCTGTAAATTGTCATTCCAGGCCACGGGAAAGCTGAAATATGGGAAACAGCACCAGGCTCTCACAGGACTCACCTTCAGAGAACGGCAGACGAGGCCTTTCAGACTTCTCAGCATTTTCCTGCAGGGACAGAAGTGGACATTTCAGTTGGTTTTGTTATGCCTAATTACCTTGTGCTGGGAGAGAATTGTTGGTGTTGAAAGAGCTTCCTGACAAGGCATACAGATAACTCAGACCAAGTGTCAGGCGCTCTGCAGCAACACAGGCTGGTGATCAGCATCACTTGCCTAAGAAAATCTATTAATAAAATAACAAAATAATAAATTAATAAAATAAAAACCATGCCATAAAAAATAAAAACGATTCCATTAAAATTTTAAAAAGCCCCCAACTAATAAAATATAAACAAAATTAAAAAACAAAACAAAACAAAAAAACCACTACTCCTTTAATTACGTGGCCTTTTCTCAGAGAGACATTTACAGAAAAAAACCCCAAACCCTTACTTTGTAAATCAAGGTATTTCATTCTCCTAGCGAGGAGAACAGTCCTTTGTTGGGCTTGACTGGGGAAGGAATTTTGGCTGTAGCTGCTAGAGATGTAAGAGCTGCAGCAGTGATTACTGTGAGGGAACTGGAATCATGCAGAGACTGAAGCTGCTCCTGTGTTTTCAGCTCCATCCTAACCATGTACCAGTACCTACTGCCCAGCCATGCCTGATTACAGCAGGAGAAAAAACCCAAAACAAAACACTCGAGCAGCTGTGATGCACAAATAAGGGCAAGGAGTGAAGCAAAGAGGTTAAATCTGCCACCTCTGCTGGCATTCAAGGCCTTTTTCACAGAATTTCCCGAGGAGGAAACACTGACAGCGCCTAACAAAGATGCTGTGAGAATTCTTGGATGCAATAAGCTGCATTCGAAGGGAGTATTAATTACCTTAATTCCTCAGGAGGAACTGCTGCCTCAGTGGGATTGGTGGTTACCTGCAGCTGAGCAAAACAAAGCTGGTTCACCTGCAGAGAACAGCATTTCCACCTGTTACTGCAAGGAATGGGAAAACAGCCCCACAGGGGAGGATGAGAAGGCTCTAAAGATGCTTTTCCTTCGTTCAGCTAAAATAAATATGAGAAAAACAACCCCCACTTTGGCTATTTCAGGAAGGAGTGAAGATCTCATCCTGCAGAGGAATTTCTGGTCATTTTACACGCCTTGCTGGCACGTGCAGCGCAGCGAGGAGAAATCCTGCTCCACGTGGGAATGGATCCCACTGGTCTCACACCGGTTTCAGCTGTAAAGAAAGCCGGGATGGGGAAGCTGCTTTCTCAGACACAACTAGGAAAATTAAGGAATCATAAAGACTGAATTCTGTTAATATTTTTAAACTTTCTGTTCATTTTTTTTAAAACTTCCCGTTGATTTTTTTTAACTCGCTGCCGACTTCTTTCCGAACCTGCCGTTAACTTTGGGCACCACGAGCGCTCTGACAGAAGCCCCGAATGACCAAGGCAGCCGTGGGGGCTGCTCTGGGGCTCTGTCCCCGGGAGAGGAGACGCAAACCGCGGCCGCTCCCCTGAGTGCCCCTGGGGCAGCTTCAGCAGCACCGCGGAGCTCCCGGGGCGCTGCGGGAAGAACACGCCTGGATTTCTGTGGTTCACCCCCAAAAACCCCGCAAGCAACCCCAAAGGCGCATCCATCAGCGACCACAACACCTCGGCTCTCCACACTAAATACAAACAACCCCCCGGCTGCTGCGGACCGAGCGCGGTCCGGCCCCCCCGGCGCCTCCCACGTGCTGCCCGCGGGCTCCGTTCCCCATTCCCGGCCACACCCGGAGCCGCAGCAGC
>VZRS01012862.1:1491-21392 GCA_013398055.1 Ifrita kowaldi
GGGGGGGACAGGGGACACGCCAGGGGTAGGAACATAGCTAAGCAGCTCCGGTCCCTGAGATCTGGGTACATCTATTTGCTGTGTTGTCCCTTAGGGGGCTACAGCCTGCAGGGATGCTCTGGGCCAGTGAACAGAGAGAAACAAGCTTTTAGGCCCAATCTAGCTTTCAAAAAGAGAAGGGGAAAGAAGAAGAGAAATCTTTTGTTTGGTGTCTCTTGGCAATCGGCTAGCCATGTTGGCCAAATTCTTTTAATCTGTATCACTGCTCCCAGCTGTGGGACTGCATTCCCATTTTTATTTTTTGCCTAACCTCTTCTTTTTTTTTTTTTTTTCCATCCCCTCCTTCCCCAACCCATATCCTTTATGCGGAAAGAAAAAAAAAATCAAAAATAATAAAGAAAAAAGCAGATTCCTCTGTAGACGAAGGGGCAGGAGGTGAAGTTTAGTTATATACCGTGGAAAATTAACTCAAAAGTATACAGAAGAGACCATATTCAGAGTGCTGAAATCCTTACTTTTATTTTTTAAAAAAACCCCCGAGTGTTATGGAGTTGCGGTTACTTTGTTGTGTTAACTACAGAAGCTGAGACTGTGCGGATGAATGGCACAGAACAAGAGAGCATAATGGAGGCAATCAACCGTTAGGCTGGTTCACAATGCAATCCAGGCAATTAAAAGCTCACCAGAGTTTAAATGAAATGGTTCCACTTATTTCTGTGCACCACACTGCACAGGCTATTATTTATGTCTCTTTTTTTAATTATGATTTCCCTTAAACTGTCAAATAACTCAGAATAGCAGGGTCTCGGAGGCAATAAGAATTTTCCACAGAACAATTTACATGCCAATCTAAAAGTAGTTACGACTCCTGATGTGCTACATATGAGTTCTGAAATGTTTCTTAGCTTCTGAAACCTTAACTTTTTTTTTTCCCAAGTCTGTGTGTGTTGCCCTGAATTACTGGAGCTCTGAATGCTTTTAGGATGAAGCTACAAAGTGGGAAAGCATCAGAAAAGTATTCTTTTTATCTTCTCCTAGACCCCTAACTCTCTCGTCCACTGCGTGTTGTCTGTCAGTTTGCTTTTAAAGACTGATGTACCCAATAATCAATTTGCTCCAAACTGATTTTTTTTAATTTTTTTTTTCTAAGTAGAGGCAAGTTTTTCCTTTTGTGCTGTTTGTGCTACTGTCCTTGGTAGAACTGTGTGCATGCCTCTGAAAAAGGGGGGAAGAGTGGTCTTTAAAAGTTTGTAAGAGATCCAGTGCATAATATCCAACTCTTCCTCCCAAGGACTGCCTGTACCACAAACAAGGGCTGAGTTCTGAGTGTCTCATGCCACGCTCAGCACCATCGGGACTAATCCCGCTTACAGATGCTTCTAAATCACTAACACAATATAGTTCATTACATCAAATCTTCATTCCCTTTGATTTTTGAGAAGGGTGATGATTTGAGTGAGATGGATTTTTGCTTCTCTGCCTTCCCCGGGAGCCTAATTTAGCTTTTTCCAGCAACCCTTCCTCTTTATCATGAAATCATAGTTACAAATCAGTTGACAGTGTTTCATCACACAATAATAACAATAAACAGGGAGGGCAGTCAGTTGCATCAAACTTATTTGGGGAGATCGAAAGAAATCTGAAAACCTGTAAGTCAGGTTATGAAGTTCTCCCTTGAAAAATCCTAAAGGTGGTGAACGGTGATGAAGAAGTCTTATTCCTGACACAGCTCTGCAGTTTATGTGCAGTATCCTGGGGACTGGGTGTGGAGGAAGGGAGGGAAAGAAGGGAAGGATAGAGGAAGCCCTTGAAAGCATATTGGGGTGAAATAAAAAGGGTTTGTTTGACAGTGACAGACTAGGCACTGAAATTTCTCAGTTCTGAGAACAGATCTGCTCTGTGATGCAGAGCATGGGTAGGACTCTGCAGAACTGAAGGGAAAGCTGGGTTTGATTTTTCTTTTTTCTTTTTTTTTACAGCCTGGGTGTATCACTTAGGGAATTGTATGATGTTTTGAAAGTGCTCCATAAGCTCTGCTTTCCTGGGGGAGGGGGAGAGGAAGGCAGCCAGGCAGCAGTGCTGTGCACTGCTACCTGATATTTCAGCAATGAGCAGTTTGGATGGGTTTGTGGGTGCTGTCAGCCTCTGAAAGGGCCTTTCCCATGTCCTAGGAAATAAATGAGTACTTAAACTGCAGCCTGTGAAAAGCTGGCTGACAGTAAGCTGCAAGGTATTCTTATTGCCAAATTAAGGGAGAGCTAAAAATACATGAGCACGTATCTGAAAAGTGCAACTGCATCAAAGATCTTATGGGAATGTTAAAGGGAGGAGAGATGGTCTGTGAGGTGATCTGCATTACGGTGGCTCATACAATACAGGAAAAAAAGTAATAAAATCTTCTGCTGTCAAAACTAAGTGATTTAAACAGGGTGTGTGAAGAAAAGGACGTTTTCAAATTCAGAGATATGTCAAACACTTCTTGACTTTGTTTAGAATCCTTCTACACTTCAAAAAAAGCATAACTTTTTTTTTTTTACAATGAAGCGGGGATTTTTAAATAATAAAATAGAACCAGCTTCACTGCAAGTAAAGTGAGAACAGATCAGATCTATTAGAGGAGAAAAGCATTCCTTCCCTCCAAAAGCTGCTGCAGATTGCATCCCTAATCTGAAGATGCTGCCAGTGGGATGTCAGTACCACCTTCTCTCTCTGCCTCAGGAAAATAGACATGCAGGGTTGCAAATACTCCTTCCATGGCGTGTTTGCCCCTTTGCACTTGTCCCTGCAAGAAGGGCTTGGTCTAACCAGTGTGAATGACAGGGCTCTGCCTACTTGCCTCATGTAGCAGATACCTCAAAAGCCGTGCAGGCTATGTGCAAGCTGCAGTTTTATTTTGTAATACAATAACCTCGTGTTTGCAGCATATACCTTGGGAATTATCAGGCTTGATTACTGCAATCCGCTCACACATTCACTTGTTTGGCCGTGTTTCTGTGGCATCTTGTTCCCTTCAGACAGCTCAGGACAGTAGATCAGCCTGGATCAGAGACTGTCAGCCTCCACTCTCTAACCCGCTTCCTTATCAGGCGATGAAATTTTTACATTAAGATTTTTTTCGTTAAAGCCTTTAACTATGTTAGCTCCTAGTTTATTCTGGTTTCCCTCGAGCTAAAGATTAAAGTCCTAGAACAACCCTTCATGCTTCTAAACTTTTTTTTACTGTGTTACAAGAAGTTTATACAAATTGTGGCCGATTTTATGCATTTGTCCTCTACATGGCCAAAGAGAGGGCCTGGGGATAAGCCTGTTGTTGGCACCTAGTGGATATTTACACTCTACTGCGATAAGCAACATTACAGATTAAGGCTTTTCGACCAAGTGATGTTATTAGAGCTTCGGCAGGACTTCCCTTTACAGTCTGGTATAGGTTCCTTACCAAAAATCCCTGATATTTTCATGCTTTGAGTAGTTTATTTGTAGTCATGTTACTTTGCTGTTTTGTGGATTCAGGGGAGTCAGTTGTCAGTTGAAAATGCTATAAAGGCTCAGCATTTGTCTCGTGGTGCTTTCTCAAGAGGAAATGTGTGTGTTCGTTCCCAGATCTGCTACAGGCTGTGGAGCCCTGTGCAGGTCACTGGATCTCATCCTCCCCCTTGGGAATGAGAGACAGATCTTAGGAGTCACTGCGTGGTTGAGGAGCTGTGAGCATCGACTGGGGAGTTAAGGGAAAGGCAGCACTGGCAATTTTTAAACTGGTTGATCGAAAAACACAGACCTTACCCTTCTGTCATGAGCTGCAGGTGTGGTGCTGCAACACTGCCGGGGTGCTTTGGGGTGTCCGCTAGCGGAACTGCCTGCACACCGCTGAACGGCTCCTCCGCCACAGAAATGTATCACTCCGAGGTGTGTGATGGGCTGCACTGCAAAGAGGGGAGCAAGGCTGTCCTGCCCATGTGTTGCAATAAGAATTACTGTTTCTAACTCAGCGATCAGCTTTGCAGGTGGGACTTGGGAGTTCAGCTTGGGAGCACTGGAAGGTCACTTAACTTGGCCATGCAGTCGCTGCACTCCACGTAGGGTCCATGCGTTCTACATGCATCTGTGTGGAGATCCCTGGGATGCCTCAGCCTCTTGTCTCTGTAGCTTTGATATCCTTGAAGGCACACTCTACCACTGCTTTGAAGGTTACACTGGTTTTTGTGTCTTTCTCACGAGAGATTTCAAAAAATCAAACAAACCAAGCCAAGCACAAACCAAACCAAACCAACCCCAGCTAGTCTGTGTTCTAGCCCCGTGAACCTGCCTGTCTCTGATGGGGTGTTACAGCACCAGCCAAGATCTGCTGATAGAAGCTGGGACTGCCAAGCTTTTTTAACTCCAGGTAGTAGGGCGTTCATGATGAGGGGCTCTTGAATTTGCTCTTCTTTGCTATGAGAATCTATTTGACCTTTCCCAGTCTCTGGATAATAACAGGGTCCCATACCCCTAATATTGGAGTAGGATTTGCTTGTTGGCAACAGCACTCGTTCCCCAGTCTTGACAAATCCTCATTGTAATATTTGGATATGCTCTAATGAGTAGCACCTTTTATAAGTTACATCACTGGCTTTAAAACAGTGAGCTAACCTGCTATTGAACAGCGTGTCGATTCTTCCCTTCTCTCCCGTGCCTGTTTGATGTCCACTGAAACATCCACAGGGCTATTATTTTGCTTATCCTAAGAAGTAACTTGCAGAGAATTAGTCTGAGTGCACTGGGATGGCAGCTCATGCAGCTAACCAGAGACACCAGTCTGTGAGCACTTTGGGGCAGCGACCTCTCCCCATTTACTGTAAAGCCGAGGGCAATTGATTTTTGAATGGATCCCTGGAAGCTGGCTGTGTTGCTCTGAGTAACATCGCTCAACTGTGCTCCACTTTTTGCCAGTTCTGTCCATTAAACAGTGTTTCAGGTGTTTGAATGGTTTTTTAAATGCTCTCAGCTATTACATCAAAAGGTGTATATATACTTAATGGACACTACTGTACTCCTTGTCCTGAAGTAGCTGTTGGCTAAAACTGGGATTGGAAAGTGGGGCAGCATTTCTATTTTTTTTTTTTTTCCTTGACAAACTGGAAACTCTCTGACCTTGTGCAGATTATTTTGAGTCAGATTTTTCAGAGGTTCCTTACACTGCAGGGTGTGGCTGTCATTGCTGGTACTGAAGTCTTTGGAAATCTCGTCGCTTCATTAATATGTTTAAAAAGAACTACAATATTAAAAAACAAAACACCTTCCTGCCAGCATCAAAATTTCTATGTCAAATCTCCCAGAAACTCTTGCCCTCTGCCTCTAAAAGCTCCAATCTTTTCTTCTTTAGAATCTGAATGGAATTTTTCTATTTTGTAAAGATAGCATAAGTAAGTTCAAATATATGGATTTAACTATGTTTGCCGTATAGATACCCTGTTTATTTAAATTTTGGGTTGCTCAGTATTGGAGATGTGCTGTTTATTTAAATTTTGCATTGCTAAATATTGGATACTGTGGCTGAAATTGGATGACTTTTCAACTGAACTGTTTTAATATTTCATGGGGTTTTTTTTAACCATATTTATTTTCAGCAAAGAGACCAGGTAAATGAAGTGTTAAAGAGAAGCTGTGGAACTTAGAGCAGTGGAAGTTTCTGCTCTCAAATTTATCTTAGCCTTGTTTTCAGCTTGCTGTGGACTGACTAGGTTATTTTATCCTATCTACACCACTGACTTTTAAATGAACTGGGTGTGGGGGGAGCAGCGAGGTGGAGGAAGAAAAGGGCAAGAGTTTTTGTACTTGGGAGAATATCTATTTTCACTCTTCTCTTGTCTTATTGTATTTCAGGTATACAAATGCTCTCAGTCCAGCCAGACACCAAGCCGAAAGGTTGTGCTGGCTGCAACCGTAAGATTAAAGACCGATATCTTCTAAAGGCCCTGGACAAATATTGGCATGAAGACTGCCTGAAATGTGCCTGCTGTGACTGTCGCCTGGGGGAGGTGGGCTCTACCTTGTACACCAAAGCCAACCTTATCCTTTGTCGCAGAGACTATCTGAGGTAGGTCACGGCTTTCTTCCACTCGCTGGCAAAATTGGGAAATCTGTTCAGTCCTTCCTATGGAGCTGCTCTTGCACGAGCAGGGCTGCAAGGCCGAGTATGTGTGGAGATGAGGAAACAAGTACTGAAACACGGAGATTAAATTAAAATCTGAGTCAAAAAGCGCACACAACCAGGTTGTGGAGGTGGCTGCCTGATTTCTGATGCTGATACTGGTGTAGAAGAGGGTAATTCCCCCCATACTTCCCCATCCTGTGCTCCTGGGGAGGTGGTGGTCTCCTCCTCCTGGCAGCACAGTGGTGGCAGGTGTAGCAGCCTGAAACCAGACACATGGTTTTCACCCAGCTTCAGGGCAGGGTTTGAGCCCTGAGAGCGAGGAGTGCTTCACCTGTCTTCGCTTTTGTCCTCTTAGTTTGCCAAGGGATTCCATTTGTGGTATTCAAGCTTTTGTGAATGTTTCCACTCAGCTGCTAGAAGCTGGACCAGGATGAGCAACTGTCTTCCCCATTTTTAATAACCACGTGTCTGAGTTCTAATCCACTCTGCTCGTGGTTTCAGCTGGTGACCTGGGCGGGATGCTGGCAAACCTGTGGCCGCTTGTCAGAGGTAGCAAATCGCCACCTGCTTTTTTATCTTCTTGTTTGCTTGTGGACCTACATTCTCAAAAGTATTTGAGGAATAACTCACAGCAAAGTACAGATGAGCAGCACCAGGATAGTTTATCTGCAGCTCATGTGTCAATAGGGCTGCTCTGCAGGATGTAAGTTTAACTGGGAAGTTTAGTTTCCCTGGGCTCTCAATAGTAAATAGAGAGAAAAGGCTCCTCTGGGGTGATTCCAAGCACCTATTTCCTATAGGGACACCTTTCCTCCATTCCCTGTGGAGGGGGTCTAACGAGACTAGCTGCTTCAGGCTAAGGTGAACTGCTGGGAATATTTCCCCTGCCCCTTTAGTGAAGCCTTTTCCTTTTAAAGGGACATTGAAGTCATTAGTACACTGGGGAAAAATTAAAATTCTTTTTGAATGCGTTAACTTCCAAGTTCAGCTTAACTACAGGTACCAAACAGGAGGTTCCCACACTCTGATCAGTTCCCAAGCTTTACACCATGGGTAGGTTGGAATAGGAACCTGGACTAAAGCACTAACAACTATTGGTACTCTGGCTCTCCACGTAACCACATCTAGAAAAAAAGAACGGAACAAAAACCTTTACAAACGCACTGTGCATTTGTTGAGCTGGGGCTGAAAGGCAGATCAGGTTCTTCAGATGGGCTTAGGCTTCTTAATGGTAAAAGTATTCTGCTACCTATTAAAGCTCTGAACTGAACCCAAGATAGAGTGCTGGGAATTTAGCATAGAGGCTGCATCTTAAACCCTTTGTGTTAAAGCTGCCAAAGTAATAGGTAACAAAACCTCACTTTGAAAAACTGTTGGAACAGAAGGGAATTGTTGTACATGAACCTAGGTCACTTGTGGTCTTTAGGTGAGTGTGTGCAGAGAGGGTTTGGAAAAGATTTTGGTGGGGGGAAGTAACATCCCAATTTTTAAAACCCATTTTAATAATCTTTATACAACAAATGCCTGCAGGAGTGAGAGAACTGCTATGGCTGTTTCATCTGAGTTCCAAATTTACTGGAGACTTTGAGCTTACTGAATCTCCCAAGTGCTAGTGCAGCAGATCTACTGTTTTGAAATCAAATGTTTAAAATCAAAACCAGAAATGATGTGTTAGTAAAGATATGAGCAAAGCATTTCCCCAGCACAGATGCATTTACACACGCTCTTGCTCTCTGGTCTTTGAATGTTTAACAGGAGTAAATATTTTGCTAACAGATTGTTAAAACTCATACTAAGTGATTCAGAGAAAGGAGGGGTTTTTTTGTCTGTCATGATCACATTCAAAACTGGTGTTTCAGTTATTTCTTCATACACAACGCCTTTTACTTTTGCATGTGAAACCAGCATGGATGAGAAATCCTACAACTGGTTTTAACATGTTTCAGATTTTTGTCTCTGGATTTATTGAGTCTTAATGAAGCTATTTCGTTATGATTTTTTTTTTTTTGAGTGATACTTGTGAGTGCATAGATTTAAACTTGGTATTTACACTAAACTTCAAACTGATGCACTTAAGGTAATTGCAGATAGTCATTTGCCTCATTGCATCTTATCTACTTAGTTATGCAGTGAACCTATAAAAGTGATCTTTTTAATGCTAATGTACAAACTAGTTAAATTTTCTCTAGCTTTGTAGTCAAATAAGCTTTCATATTTAGCAACCCACTTGATACAAATTTAAGGAACAAATTGCACTGTACTAATGATCACATTAGAGTTCGATTATGGTTTCAAACTATCTTCTTAGGTTTTTTTTTCCTTTTAACCATAAAGGGAGTCTTTGCTACGTATAAAACTGTTCTGGCTTCCTATTAATTTATGTGGTGCCCTCTAGAGGATATGTGGCTTGAACGATACTATAAAGAGTAAAATTGCTTATTAACTTGTCTCTCAGTGTTCATTATGCCTTTCAATAAGACAGGCATTCTACAGATGCTACAAGCAATCATGTAGCCAGTTTGGGTGCTTTGGCATTCACGTTTACGTTCATAAATGGTGTGATCGTGTCTTTGCCTGTTTGCAAAAATACTTCCAGTGTCTTTCATTTAGAGATGTCTGACAAAAAAACTACCCCCTCCCTCAGCCCTGATGCACGCTTTCGTGCTGCAGTTGAGCCCTGAGGTCCCCACTTTGAGCTTCTTATAAATACTCTGTATCTTCAGAACTTCAAAACTCGCTTTGCTTTAGCTGTCTCCTTTGGTAAAATTAGTTAATTATACTACATTAAAACCTTATTCTCCAGATTGGGAGGGATTGAGGGAATGGAAGGAATCTTTAATGAGGGAATGAGCTTGAAAGATGCTCCGGGTGTGAGAAGCTTTGCCCTGGAATCTGATTCATGTAAGGCACTCCAGTGGTTTCCGAGGTGGCGTACGACACCAGGGTATCAGGGTGGCCGCGGCAGGAGCGAGCTCCGTTTTGTTAACGAGGATGGGAACTGACTTGAGTAAAGAAAGGGCTCAATGTTAGAAATAACACACTCCATGAAAATGATATGCAGAGTATAATTCCCCTGCAGGCTTCTGTCTTCTGCTTATACACTCCTGGGTTAGAAAGTGAAGACTTAATTTAAGGAACTTAGGTTTACGCCAACATTTCAAGTCCACTTATAGTAAGTGAAATATGCAAGAACTTTTTTTTTCTCCCCTTTTTTTTCCTCCAGAGCTGTACGGTGACATCTTAATGCATCAGCCTATCCTGCTCTGTCCTCTCCTCTGACTGGCAGCATGTCCATTTACAGGCACGATATTCCCTTTGAAATCTGTCATTACTGCCATTAATGACCAGTCATTATGTTAACAGCCCTTGGGCTGTTAACATGTCAAACTGGTTGTTAACTGGAATGTTATTACTTATTTAAACCGCAGGTATGAGTTGTGTGAAATGTGCTTTGGTTGCGCGTTCTGGGCTGCTTCTGCTCAAAACAATGGGGAAACAGCAGAGCGTTTGCCTTTGGGGTGCCAAGGGATTTGCTTTCTGTTCCATCTGCTCATTTGATTTCTGCATATTTGTGAGGTTCTCCTACCCCTGGGCAGCCTCCTAATTTCAGGTGCAACTGTGTGCAATCCCTTCTCTTAGCCTTGCCTGCAAATGGGCAGCCGTGGATGTTTCCAGATGCAGGGTAACGCCTGCTGCACATTTGAGATTAATATCTGGCCCCTAGAAGTGTAAAATAAAAGACCGACAATTACATGTAACTCAGTTGTATTAAATAATGAGCTTCCTCGGATGCAGCAGAAATATGAAAGTACAGCTGTGCTAAGCTAGTTGCAATGTAGGTCAATCACCCTTTTCACTTAGGTTTTTAACTACGCAAACCCCGCTGAGCGACCAATGACTACAAAGTGCTGTTTCATTCCTATTTAATTTTGGCAGCATTTTACTGAAGAGCAGGCATTCATGCAGCTAAATTATCTTTGCCATTTCTGGTTTTAACTCCAGCTCCATGACACTAAATGTTGGAGTGCATATCTCTTAGTAAACACAAAGAATATGGTTTCTGATATATGTACTTTTTTTTCCAAATCCGTCTCTTAACATGGAAATTGAATTAGAACTTTTATTACTTTTTGCATAATTTCCCTAGCCAGGCAAGCAAGATCATAAGAAAAGGATTAACAAAACTAATATATTGGGGTGGAATTTTTGCCCTTATGCACATCTAGAACCGTATTGAGAATAGGGAGGATGATGACAGAAAGTCTACCCTCTCCCCTCACTCTTCCCCCTCCACCTTGGTATTGATTCTGTTTGTAAATATACTTCAGACTTTAAAAGTACCACTGAACAGCTATGAAAATGAGTACATCACCATTCCTGAAGAAAGGGACGGAACATGTCGGGCTTTTTATCTTCCCTGCTTGCTGGTTGAAAGACCTGAGAAAAGCCAAGTCTCTAAAACTGGATACTGGAGATGATCTTGTAAATAACGAGACTTGACTACAGAAAGTAGTGTTCAACCATGAGCATTGTAAAGATGTTGCCTCTGTAAAATATTTAGCTTCAGTGCAGACTGAAAAGAGCAGAATTTAGGAAACAGCTTTTTCCTGTACGACTGCTCGCACTCTAAAGGCAATTATTATTTTAAAAAATGACTGTGTAGGAGTACTTAGAGAGACTTAAAATGTCTTGTGGCCTGGTGCCGATTAGCAGATCCCATTCCTCTCTCATGTCATGGGCAGTATTACAAACACCTAGGCTATCGGCTTGCTTAAATGCATGTATAAATACTCTGTGTGCATATTTTCATAGGTAGTGGGTTATAAATTGTTCTCAAAATGCCTCCTCAACATGTTTCTTGCCCAGCTTGATTAAATAAGGGTAGACCTTTAAAGATTTAAGCACTCTGGGTTTTCAGGAATATTGAGGTATTTATGGAAGTGAGGCTTGAGAGCTCCACTTTCTTCACTAAAGCTTTTTAGAACTGAACCCTTATTTATACGCTAATATCCTTGTTGCAATGCATTAAAGCATTCAAGGGACTAGTAGTTTGCAGGAATATGCCCTAAAAATATTTTTTAAATACTTAAAAAAATGGTAGGTGTTAGCAATTCATTTGTTCTAACTTTGCTGTGTGTGATGAACGTTCTTCTAAATTTACATAAATGGTATCATTTAGTGTGTCTTGGAAAGAGGAAAAAAAAAGGCAAGAATACTCTCTCTTCCACTAATTGCCAAAGGTTTTGAAAACCTCCAAACACCTTAACAGTTGTTGAAAGGGATAAGGAGAGTGATGGACGCACTCACAGTTAATCCACCCAACTTGCAAAGAATAATGCTTTTGATTTAGTTACACTCCGGCTAGTTTAGCTTGTTCTTATTTTAGTTCATCTGTGATAGCTTTTAATAAGAAACATTCAATTAGGCTGTTAAAATTGGTGTTTAAGTCATGTTGAAATGCTGTGAAATGTGTGTACTCAAGTTTGACGCTCTTCAGTAGATCCATGTGTTTCCCCGTATCTGCTGGTATTTTTCTTCAGAGCTGCCAAATTTTTAATAATTGTGTTATTTTTAGGGACTTAAAATACACAGTTTAATTTTCAAGAATGTGGATCTTCCCTCTTATAAGGCTTCTTGAAAACCAGACGCTTCTCGCGTGTTGTCAAAATACCTCATTAATCCCCTGGAAACGTTCAAAGAATTTCAGGAGACTTTTCAGATGAAAGTACCATGCCTCTTAAAGCCTGTCCTACAGCTCTTCATTACAGTGCTACAGTGCCGTGTATTTTGATGGAAAATTATTTTACTACAAAGGTTTTGCCAATACAGAGCAGCTCAGTAAAGCTTAATAAAAGCAGTGATTTTGGGGAAGCCGAAGTAATTCTGCAGTGCTAGAGGATGGGATAATGTTCCTGGCAAAAGACCAACAATTCTGTAGTTCTGCTTAGTATTTCCTGTAACCTCTTTTAAAAGAGATGCAACTTTCTTATTTTCATCCTTGCTAATTTTTTTTTTCTCAGAAGTGACTTTGTGACTAGTACTTCTTATGAAATGTCTTTAAAATAATAGCCATATTAAAGTTATTGACTTCAGGAATGAATATTATCAACTGCATTGTGACATGGGATTTGATATCCGAGGTTTAATTGGAAAATTTCTGCACTTTTGACCAGAAGCATATACGAAACAAAGCATCCATGCATAATGTAGTGGAATGATATCTAGTTCTAATAGGCTAACACAGAGACGCCTTTAAAAAGTTCTTATTTCTTCTACATATCTGTTCCTTAAAAAGAAATACACATTTCTAATTTTTTTAATATATTTGAAATTTTAATTAATTTTTGAGGACATTTTACACAAACCTGAAAAAAACCACTCAAGTCTCTACCATGTAATTAAAAGAAAAGGTCCTGAATTTTGTTACTTGCTCTTTACTGTATTTTCCAAGTCTTCCAGAAAAGATTTGCCATTCCGTCTGGATGTGAATGGTGGAACAACATGTAGAAATCAAAATGGGCTAACATTGTTGCACACCTGTTTAGCCCTCCTGACTTTAGAAATTACTTTCTTTTTCAATTTCTCACTGAAGTTCAGTATATTCATGATGGATTTGGAAATCAAGATACACAGTATGCAATACTCATATGGTTTCCAGATGAAACCGGTCTTAACTATCGCCTTCCTTAAGAATCCATATTTTGGGAATACCTTATTAAATGCATTATTTATTTGATGGCTAATTTCCCAGTGGATTCCTTAGTATACTACTGGATGACCTTTCAAATAAATCTAAGTAATAGTTAAATGTTTGGGGGATTTTGGGTCAAAATATTCCGGAATTTTTGGAGTTTTTCAGACACAAGCATCTGAAGCAACCTTCTCAAAAAGCTTTACATGTTCTACACCTCCTTCCCTGCAATGTAATTCTGGTGCTGTTACTTTACATCTTCCTGAAGGTGCTTCTTGCCTATCCTGAATCAATTTGCCTTTCAACACTTGGGTCTCATTGCATCTCATTGAGACATTTCAAAATGGCTGTGGCGATCAGTAGATCCATAATTTAAAAGAGCAAAAAAAAAAATGATGTCCAAGTCATCTCTAGAAAAGTGCATCTTTTTTTAGCTGTATGTCTGAATCTATCAAATTTCATGTAAAGCTTTCAAATTACAAATAAATCTCTGCATATCTGTTTGGTGTGATATTTACACTTAGAGATCGGGGGGAGTTCTGCATCCCACGTTATACAGGTACTTGCAAGACGATCATGGTCTCATCTTCTCTAAACCAGTTAGGACTGAGTTTAAATGAATGCTGACCATGGAGCACTTTGACAGCCCCGTGGCAATTGGCATGGTTAGTTGCAGACTTAATGTAGGCATGCACTAAAACATTGTGATGGAGTGCCAGCATAAGGAATGCACGATCCAGTCCCTCTCCCCACTTGACATCAGAACAGCAGCTACCAGCAACTGGAGAGCATTTGGCACCTATTTTTCAAAGAGCACAACGATCCCAATTATTAACTGCAAGATATTTTCCTTTGGGGTTAGAGTGAACCCTGTTGATCTATTTTATAGCAAAACACAGCACAGGGAAAGTTTTCACGAGCAGAAAATCACTACTTTTTATAAAGAGCAGAGTGTGTTTGTCTCTGGAATGATGTTCCTTGGGATATTCCCCTGCAGGTCTTGAGTGAAGTGGTGCTCTGTAGTATTGGAATTTAAACTTTTCTTCTTTTCATTTGCAAAAATGATAATAGCTCATGTTGGCACATAGCAGATGAAAGTGGTAATTGCGCAGCATGCAGAGATAAAATATTTTGGGGGTAGGAGGTAAGAGCAGAGAATGTTATGGATTTATTGTATCTTTTTTAGAATTTTGAAGTGGGGTGGTGAGAGTTAGTGAGAATGTCAAATTGTACATTTGAAAATACTGTAATTGATGTATTGGACTGATTAAGAAAACTATCCTACACCAGGTAGTAAATGCACCCTTGCTCTTGTATTGCTGCTATCACACCTTTGTTTTTAACAGAGCTTGAACTTTTGGATTTAATGAACAGAAATAATCACATCTCTCTTGATATTCTTGTATATAATTTTGATACAATGTTCAAAATGCTTGAGAACCCAACCCGATTTTTGCTCATGACAAGTGTCCAAACCATAAATATCGGTGTACTCAGTCTCTCAGGTCTTAGCTTGGTGGGTAGTATTTATTACATTGTAACCCTGCATTGAACAGTATTACTGATCCGCCATGGGATAAAATAAATGTTATTCTGTCTTATTATTTCTTTGCAGATGCTTTGAAGAGAAATATATACTAGAGAAAAGTTGATGTAAATAGTTTTAATAATTAACTGCTTCTGTAAATATGTTCACTCTAAGAAACAGTAGAATTTATTATTCTTGATCAAATTCTAATAGTTCAAGTAACAATCACTGAACTTGGTTTTGTCTTTCAGATACATTTTAAAGAAGGATTTCTAGGTAGGGATAGTTCAAATGAGTCACAGGCTGCAGATTAGGGAGGGAAATTGCAATCACTGTGAATTATTTTCTTATCTTCGGTCACTGTGGTTGTTTCTACATAAATCTTGCGGTTTTTTCTGAAGTCAGGACTGAGCTCAGTTCAGAGCTACTACCCTTTCTCAAAATTTGTCTCAAAAATTAAGATTTTAAGACAATCGAAATCTTAAAAACTCATTTTCCCATAAAGAACAGACTTCATTTCTCCCTTTCTAATTTGTGTTAAACAATTTTTACACTGAATTCAGAAGTTTCTAGGATTTGAGGTGTGGATTTACAAAAAAACCTTTTCAAAGAAGTCTTTAGCAGCCTAATGTGTCTGTCTGCCTTATACAAAGTGTTAAGAAGGAGGAGGACAGTTGCAATAACAAGCTGCTCTGCACTAGTTTTTGCTGGCTTCCTTACTTAATCTGTAATCTGATATGTTTAAGAATGCTCTATACCAAAACAACATTAAATCTAATCCTGCAAACGTGTACTACATGCTTGACTTGGTGTACCCTGAATAATCCTATTGAAAGGTATAGGGCCTATTAATTTAGAAACATGCCTTAGTAAAGCCAAACATTTGAAATTGGAATGGCTTTGCCTGCAAACCCGCCTTGAATTGCTGTGTCCCTGTTCTTTGTGTGCTGTTGACAAACCTCCCTGGCCCCCCAGTCCAGGAAAAGCTCAAACCCACGGCTCTCATCCTGGCCAGGCACCTTGTTGCCGTGTCTAGGGCGTCAATCAAAGTTTTGACACCTGTGACAACCTTGCCCTGTTTGTCTCCAACGGGAAGGATGGTTATTTGTATGCTAATCCTACGTGCCTCTGCCCCAAATCAAACTGCTGGTGAATGATTTAATGGTCCAAGTCCAGGCTTGTCTCTAAAACCCACTGGCAGCTTGTGGGCCCTGCTCTCCGCAGTTTTCCTGGGAGACAGCAGTAGGAGGTGAGACAAAACTTTACTGAAAAGCCCTGAGGTTATGTGTTGATGCTTGTGAATCTTGGGTTCTCTATGCACTTTCTCTTCATGCTCCAAAACTGTGCTAATGAACAAGTGCTGTGTACTTAGCAGCTTTAGGCTTCTAGAAGAATATGTTCATTTTTATTAAGATACACCATTCATGCTTTTTTAATGTTCTACATAGTAATAAAAAAAAATTAAAATCCAGCATGACATTGAATACTTATAATGGGGCCACTAAAAAGTAAATTAAAATGTATTCTTTCTGCTCAGAACTTCGCTTACTAAAACAATCTTAAAACCTAGAGGAAATGCTGCGCACACTGCAGCAAATGTGCTGGTTTTAATGAGCCTGGCTGTACTCTGAAGTTAGCCAAGAGCACTTCCCCCAGCACCTCCTTACCTAATTCAGTCATAATGCGGAGTGAACTGCTGGGAAGAGAGTCGGAGAGCAAAACAAAGAGCAGGGGCTGCTCCACGAGCACACATCCAGCGGTGGGTGTCTTCTGTGCTCTTCTGAGGCCTTTCATTATGACCCCTGATGGGTCCTGGGCAGGATCCCAGTTACTCTCTGTCTCCAGGTGCAGCACAGCCTGAGCATTTTCCTGTAGTCGCCATAACCACACCTTTCTTTATTCTCCCTGCTCCTCGTAGGCTCTCATCTGACAATTACAGGTAAAATATACAAGTATGTCTTATAACAGCACCCCTAAAATGTGTAGGGTAGGTGGTAGCACCCAGTGCAAGTTATTCAACAACGTGCCCATGGGATAATTTGAAGGTGAGCACAAGAAGCACAACCTCTCCCTGCTGTGGTGAGCAGGTGCTTGTTTTCATCCACCTCCTTTCCCTCCCCATACACGTATACCTCCTCTGCTACAAAATCCCTGAGGTTTACTCTGAATAAAAGCCAGTATATGTTTGCAAAATTTACTGTAATTTGCCAGATTATCAGTCTTGATAGGTATGTACTGTGTCTGAACAAATAACTCTGGAACGAACTATCCTGAGTAATCTTGTTATTAATCACATCATCTCACTCTGGTGGCAGATAAACAGTTTTCTTCGTGACCGCTTGAAAAAGTAATCTTTATCTATTTTATATATGTGCTTGTATAAATATATGGTAAGGTTGTTTCAGCAGACGTACAACCACTTTATAATTTTGTCTGATTTAACCACCATAAATCCTTTTCTTCTGAGACCCAGCTCTTCCTCCTCAGCCTTCTGGTTTTAAGGTGTGTTTTTTGAAAAAGTTAGTTCTTGCCACCAACTCCCACGTGCCTCCTGTTTGGCTTATTTGTGCAATACTGTCAATATTATATAACAAGTATACTGTTGCTTTTAGCAGAGTATCAAAAAGCTGATATAGGGGACAAGTATTTCTTATCCACTCCCCCTCTTCCTCCCTCCCAAAAAAAAAAAAAAAAAAATTGGAAAGAGAAGGAAACAGATTTAGAAAATGATTGCAAGCATGTTAAGTTTCCCAGAAAAAAAATCTTGCCTAAGTGGAAAGATGTGATTTTTGTCACCGCAAGCCTGGAAACCACTATCCCTGCAAGGCACTCAAGAACTGTCTTACCCCAAAATTCTGAAGAGCTGCTTTATGTATGCTTTTAAGCCCTGGTTCTTTGTCTCCTTGAGCTCCAGCTGACCTCGTGTGAAACCAAACCTAGCCTAGTCCTGGTGTGTTTGTCTGCCAAGGAAAGGCACTGAAGAGCACCCTTCCACAGCCCCTGTGCTACAGGAGCAGCCAGCAGCGCTTTGCTTCCCAGACTGGGTGGTGACACCCAGAGGTGGCATCTTCCTGACAGGAGGAATAGAGCAGATATTACCAGTGTCTTTACAGTCTCTTTCTTGGTTTGCTAGAAGAACAAAAAAAAACCCCCAAACAATCCAATTGGTTAATTCATCCTCACCGCAGTGCTGCTTGCTGGAGGCAGGACTGCTGATGAGTGGGTGGAGGATACACTGTGAAGTTCTGTGACTGCCCCTGCCTCAGGGGCACGTGTCTGATGATCCCCCACCAGCCCCTTCTTCCTTCTGCTGTGTACAAGGGGGAGGAGTAGGTACAGCTCTGTTTTTTATATGAAAAAGCAAGAGAAGTGAAAGGGTTAACAGCCGCACCCTTTTCCCTGCTTTCCCTGAAATTCCAGAATGCTGAAAGATGACAGATGCGTCATGCCAGTGTAGGTGACTGTCCTTCCTTATCACTGAAATTTGGGAGGAAAAATTATTAAATTGCAAATTTAAGAAAACTTGTCAAGAGAAGGCAACATCAGTTGTCTTCAGATGGGACCCCTGCTTTCTGTTCCTAAAACTAAATGCAGCCACCAAGACATCTGCATCTGGACAGATCACTCTTCCGTAGATTTGTAGTCTTGCTGTCAATTTTCCGTCCTCCCTCTGCTCAAAATGAACACCAGCAAACTGGGCAACTCCCCACTTTTTAATGATTGGGAGTGACAGTTTGTGTGCTCCAAACTGAGCGGTTTTGCTGCAAGATTAATTCTGGAGATCTTCTGTCATTTTGGATGAGGAGGAAGGGATGGGGGGGCTCTGTGTGTGTGTGAACAGAGGCTGCCCACTGCATGCAGCAGTTTTGGGAAGGAAGAAATCCCTATTGAGAGCAATCCAACATTCTTCTGTGTTCTGTATTGCTGCTGCCACAGCTTCCCCCTCCCCCCAAAAGAAAAAAACCCCCATACAGTTCAAAAAACACAAGAAAAAGTTCCTATCTCATTGTGCTAGCACCACATGCAGCAAATCCAAAGATGGCTAAATTATGGCAGCAGACATTTGGCTCTGCCAGATTTAAAAGGTCACCACCAAAGGGCAGGCACAGAAAAAAGATCCAGTAAAGGGGTAACAAAGAATAGAGGCCTGAATTCAAAGGATGTTGCTGTATT
Source organism: Ifrita kowaldi (assembly GCA_013398055.1). NCBI lineage: Eukaryota > Metazoa > Chordata > Aves > Passeriformes > Cinclosomatidae > Ifrita > Ifrita kowaldi. Next base: position 20,014 of record VZRS01012862.1, read on the forward strand.
TGTCCCAACATAAATGATGTCTAGTCCCACACATGATATTTATATCAAATGTTTCTTCTCATGGTCCTAACTACATTGAGCATGCTGTTGTTGCTTCCTTAATGCAATCTCCAAAGGTCAATCAAGTTATAGAGTCAGGCTGATGAGATTAGATATTACTTTAAAAAATGACCAAAAAAACTGCGTTTGGAGAAAGGCCTGAACATGACTCCAATATAATTCTGTCTGGTTTGCTCCAGGTCCCTCTATCTTTTCCTGGAAACACTGTGTAAACTGAACCCATCTACTTTAACTCCAAGAGTGCTTGCTCATTCTCTGGTGATAGCTGAGGTATCTGCATGTTCTTGGGGAGAGATGAGGGAGTCTTCTGGGTACAGGACAAAAATAAAATGACACGTTCAAGTGCTTTTTTTAATGCTCCAGGGAGATTTTACTATCTGAATTGTGTGCAGTGAGCAGGGATTTTTCATTTCATACATCATTCACGACTTGCTGCAGTGATTCCAAAAAGCCCCACAAGCCGAGTCGCTGCTTGCACCAAAGCACAGAATTTCTAGTTTGTGAGTTTTAACAGTGGTTAGAGGTTTTTTAAGGCTTCACCCAAAATTTGTGGTGGGGAGGTACAAGAAAAGGAGTTTTGTCTGAGGATGGTGAAAGAGACACAGTAATGACTATAGCAAAATCCAGCCTGCTTTTAGCTTCCCCTCCTTGCTTGTTCGCCTATTGCTATGAGCTTGATGCACAAGGGAAGTGAGCAGGTCCCCAGCTTTTCCTTTAGTCTACACATGAAATCTCATGGTGGCACCAGCCAAGGACTTTGTTTTACATTAAGCTGCTGCACTGATACAGAGCTGTGAGCAGCATGTGAAGTTTGTCTGTTTTTACCTCCACATGCACTTATTTAGGAGCAGTCAACACCTTTTCCAGCAGTTGTAAAGTGTCTAGGATGAAATACCAAAGGTGAGGTGATTTAAATCTAGTTTTATGAGTATTTCTCATCTGCTTTAGAAGCTTTGTAGCAAATGCATGAATATTTAATTGCTGTAGTAAAAAGCAGGCAGGGGCAAACCTTCTAGCAATGTCACCTGTGAATGCTGAAGTCAGACTGGCCTTCTGTGTGTCTGTCAGTGGAGTTGAAGTGAACACAAGACTCTGGACAGATGGGTGAGCATCTTGTTACACAGCAATTACCACACATGTGCCCACCGTGGACTTCCTGGCTCTTTCTGTAGTCTCAAGAAATCAAGCAACCTAATTACCTGGCAGTCCTTATAGATCAGCTGTGTTAAAGACACAGTTGTCACTGATGCCTCAACATTGCATTCTTTAGAAAGGAAGGAATGGAAATGGGTCAAATAATTTTTTTTCTTTTTTTTTTT